>JAVRFV010002276.1:1927539-1952649 GCA_032716605.1 Paralithodes platypus
GGTACCTTAAATTAAATGACAATGTGGATTCACATGCATAGTACCTTATTGTATTCTATCAAACCTGGGAATATTCGATTATGCTAAGGAAATATTTGCCTTCCATTACGCTCTAATTAACTAACTTAGCACATATCATTACTACAATGAAATCAGCACAAACGTTTTCCTTTTGTTTTCGCATATAATCGATCAATGTTTGTATAATTTATATTATGTTACCACTCCCAATGCATTTATTTTTTTTTATTTTTTAAAGGATGCAGATGCAGTGCATGACATTATTTATGGTTAGGATTGGGAATTCAAGTGAACATCAAAAACAACTACTACCACTAATTTAAAACAGTCTGTCATTCTTTTTTCAGGAAATCATTTGTGGCTCCTTAAGGAGCCGATGATAGGATAAGAGGGCCAAGACGAAGGATTTACTTCTTCTCGGTCTTCTTGGGCAGAAGCACAGCCTGGATGTTGGGCAGAACTCCTCCCTGGGCAATGGTGACACCAGACAAAAGCTTGTTCAGCTCTTCGTCATTGCGGATAGCCAGCTGCAAGTGACGGGGAATGATACGGGTCTTCTTGTTGTCACGGGCAGCATTACCGGCCAGCTCGAGCACCTCAGCAGCCAGGTACTCCATGACAGCGGCCAGGTAGACGGGGGCGCCAGCACCGACACGCTCGGCATAGTTGCCCTTACGCAGCAGACGGTGGATCCTGCCGACGGGGAACTGGAGTCCAGCCCTGCTGGAGCGGGACTTTGACTTGCCCTTCACCTTACCGCCCTTGCCACGTCCAGACATGATGCTTGTATAGTAATTCGGTCTGCGACGACCGAAGAATCAGGAATAAACCAACAATTACAATTACAAGGTAAGTTGGGGAGATGAGAGGTCTCCAAGACTTAGAGAGAAGTAAACATGGAAATGAAGAGCGAAGTCGAAGAGTAAAAGATGGAGGACTGTCCCCCTTGCTATTTTTCTTGAGTTTTTGTTGGTAGCAGCATGTCTGGAGCAGCAGTGCCACGTGGTGTTGGTGTGGAGAGGCAGTTGATGTTGGTGTTGGAAGGCCACTGATGTTGATGGAGTAGTATGGAGTTATTTTGAGTTTATAAATTGTTGAAGTTTCTTCCACTTTTCTTCAAGGTGTTCAGGAAACTCTAGACCTGATTCCTTAGCTTGTCTGAGTTTTTGTAGTAGATCTTCAGCTCGCTGGGATGGTGTAGTGCTGGCAGTCACCAAGTCAACATCCTCGTCTCCTTCCTCCATCCCCTCCACATCGACGTCCTCTCCTATGGTGGAGTAGGAGTATTCACACGAAGTAGAGGAGTTGGTTGCCACTGGATCTTGAAGGGTGGCAGGTGCTGGAGTCGATGCTGCTGCTGGTCCGGTGACGTTATGCAGGCTCGGTGTTGAAGTTGCTGCCTCCTGGACTCTAGGTGTTCGACTCTTCGGAAGGCAGAGTGGTCGAGGCAGAAGTTGAGAGTTGGAAGGCTTCTTTTTGTGCGGCTTCTCGGTTGTTCTTCGGGCAAGGAGGCCTGGAGGGATGATGATGGTAGGCAGGCCATTGGCAGCCAGAAGAGCAGGCAAAAGCACAGAAAGTTGTGCTTGTTGAAAGTTGAAAAGTTGAAAGTTGTGAAAAATTCGGCATACCATGACTTATATACCCATGTGAGGATCAGAGCTAGCCTGCGCCAACCAATCAGAGGAGACACAGCGAGGCTGGTGGCGCTCTGTGATCCGCCAGCAGATCATATAAGCCAAAAAACAACCCGTGCACTCACCCCTTGGTGCCCTTGCCTGGGGTCTACCCCGGTGGACCCCAGACAGGGGACCCATCATGACACGGGGTCATGCATTGACTTTACTCTGGGCTGGTGGTGCCCTTGCCTGGGGTCCACCCAGGTGGACCCCGGACAGGGGACCCATCGTGATGAGGGGATGCATTGGTTCTGTGTGGTGTGACGGACTAAATAAGTGGCTGAATTTCTGGTCATTACTTACCGGGCTGCTCCGAGGCTTCATCTGCTGTGGGACGATAACACAGAGGATGAAGACGGGAGCTGTTTTGGTGGTATGGTCGGGAGGAAGCGGGGAGAGTGGGTGAATTAATTGCAATTAATTATTGGTAATTATTGGTAATTATTGTTGGTATTGTGAGCTGGGCTTTATTGTTTGAGATGTGAACGACACGGAGTGTGGGGACGGGTGCAGCTTGGCCGTCTGTTTGAGGGGGTGCATGGAATTCAGAATGGAAAACAGGGGGGATGAGGGAAGGTGCATGTTGGCAGTTGTTACAGCCTCTAAACATTTAGCAAGTGGTGGCATTTGCTGGGAGAACAGGGAGATGGAATTTATTTTAAAATAAACTTATAAACATAAGAAATAATAGCAAGGTGGTTAGCCCACCAACTTTTTTTACCTCTCATACTTTTCTTCTTTTTTTCAACACTTTATCTTCGTCACATACCACTCTTCTTTCACAACTTGTGGAGCCTCACTTCACATTTCGTTCGTTTCGTTCGTTCGCACTCACCCCACTCACCACTGTTCGACGAGACAACATGCCACCCAAGACTTCAGGAAAGGCCGCCAAGAAGGCCGGCAAGGCCCAGAAGGCCATTGCCAAGGGCGACGGCAAGAAGAAGAAGCGCAGGAGGAAGGAAAGCTACTCGATCTATATATACAAGGTCCTGAAGCAGGTACACCCTGACACAGGTGTGTCCTCCAAGGCCATGTCTATCATGAACTCCTTCGTCAATGACATCTTCGAGCGTATTGCTGCCGAGGCTTCTCGTCTGGCCCACTACAACAAACGCTCCACCATCACCAGTCGGGAAATCCAGACCGCCGTCAGGCTCCTGCTCCATGGAGAGTTGGCAAAACACGCTGTGTCTGAGGGCACCAAGGCTGTTACCAAGTACACCTCATCCAAGTAAAGAGCTTGCCTCCTACTTGATCCCCCCTTAACTCGGCTCCTTATGGAGCCACACATTATTGACGAGAAAAAGACAAAATGTTGACTTCATTTTACCACTAATAATAATGTTGGTGTTGTCATTATTAATATTAGGATATATTATTATTATTATTGATACTTTCATACTCCTCCTCCATCTAACCCAATTGCATTTTTCATCATTCTCCTTTCTTTTCATGTCAAACAGTGTGTATGTACTGTACTATATACTCAGGGTGGCCGACTCAAGACAGAGCCAGAACAGAAACCTGTAAAGTTTGTAATTGAGTAGGGGAGGAGGATTTCTAGCCTCCTGCCCCCAGAAGGAAAAGATACAGACAGACAGAAAAGTTGGCTAGAGGATACCAAACTTCACTCATGATATAGGACCAGCCCTCACCCTCACCTCGGTAGTACTTTTATTTCAAATAGTAGGGGTAGTCAATCAATCGTCTTTATTTTATTATTTAATGTTTAGAAATAACTACCTGCCATCATTTTACCACATTGTGAAA
Source organism: Paralithodes platypus (assembly GCA_032716605.1). Classification (NCBI taxonomy): domain Eukaryota; kingdom Metazoa; phylum Arthropoda; class Malacostraca; order Decapoda; family Lithodidae; genus Paralithodes; species Paralithodes platypus. The sequence goes on from JAVRFV010002276.1 coordinate 1,931,010, forward strand.
TCTACTAAATGCAATAAACTGCACAATGAATATTAACTTGGCCAAAAATGTGGAACTCATGTAGGTCGTCGAACTAACATTGATATTCTGCCATTTGGGAGGAGTGAGGCAGGGAATTGATTATAATTATCATTCATGACATAACATAAAATAGCCAAATTAAAATCCAAACACTGTCTCTGATTGATAATAACCATCTTCTTCCACGTACAAACTGTACTGTATAATAAATCCCTATCTATTCCCAGTCTACAATCATTCTCTTTTTGGAAAAAGTATTTGGTGGCCCTGAGAAGGGCCGAGTTGGTAAAGGAGAGGATCGAAGCTCAAGGGCTTAAGCACGCTCGCCACGAATGCGACGGGCCAGCTGGATATCCTTGGGCATGATGGTGACACGCTTGGCGTGGATGGCGCACAGGTTGGTGTCCTCGAAAAGACCCACCAGGTAAGCCTCGGAGGCTTCCTGCAGAGCCATGACGGCTGAGGACTGGAAGCGGAGGTCAGTCTTGAAGTCCTGGGCAATCTCACGCACCAGGCGCTGTAAGGGCAGCTTCCTGATGAGGAGCTCGGTGCTCTTCTGGTAACGACGGATCTCACGCAGAGCCACGGTACCGGGCCTGTAACGGTGGGGCTTCTTGACTCCTCCAGTGGCAGGGGCCGATTTGCGAGCAGCCTTGGTGGCCAGCTGCTTGCGAGGGGCCTTGCCTCCGGTACTCTTGCGAGCAGTCTGCTTTGTACGAGCCATGGTGCGTCGTCAGTGTGACAGTTGGAGAAATTTTTGCCTTTTTTCTCCTTATATACACTCCCCGAGCCCGTGGGGCAGGCGACTGCCCGGCCCTGATTGGTGGGAGTGGCTTGTGCCTTGATCCGCAAGGGTTTTTAAGCTTTTTCTCCACGTTGCAGTGCTTGCTTTAGCCTGTGTTGGTAACCAAAATGACGAAGAGGTCAAGGGGTAAATGAGAGTGTAAAACAAAAAAGAAGAAAATCCCTCCAAAGACGTGTGGGCATTGTCGAAGGGTGATGCCTGTACCTGTACATCCGTGAGAGCATTATATAAGGCTGGGTGATTTGCCGATTTTTAGATATAATCAACCAACGTATATAATAGGAGATTTTAATGCAAGACATACCATATTCGGCAATAATGATATGAATAACGTAGGTAGAGGAATTAACACATTGATCAACACTGGTAGATTAAGATTTATTGGCCCACACTTCTATACTTTTCTTGGCCATAGAAATACAAGCAATCCAGATATAATACTAACCAATAATAAAACATATCATAATTACCATATCCAACATTTCCGATCACCATTAGTGATCATGTACCTATCATATTTACATTATCAACTAGCCCAATTCAAATACCTGTACAAGAAAGATTTGCCATGAGTAAAGCCAGATGGGATGAGTATAAAGGAGACTTAAATAACTATGAAATTCCTAACCTAGAAAACAAACCAATAGTTGGTATTGAGGAAGAAATAAATAAAGTAACAACTGCAATACAAATGGCTGCTGAAAATAATATTCCTAAGACAACATACAAAACTTTACCACATAATAAAATAACAGACCGAATGAGAATGCTACAAACAGTTTTCGTTAATCTTAAGTCTTATATTGAATTATTTGGAGCGGACAAAACGGTAATGGATAACATAAAAAGAATACAAGCAGAACTAAAAGAAGAATGTATTGTTTCAGCTAAGAATAAATGGGACAGGATTATTTACAATATAAATGAAGAAAGAGATCCTAAGGTCTTTTGGAGAAATATCACAAAAATAATTGGTACCAGAGAAGACAGGGTATACAAAATTAAAGATCACAACGGAGTGGAGTTGGAGAGTGATAAAGATATAGAAGCGGCATTTAGAAGAGAGTGGGCTAATACATTTAAAATTAGTGATGAAGAAAATCAAGAATTTGACAGACTACATGAAAACACTATAAATAGATGGATGATCAATAATGCAAACAGGATGGAACCATTTGCCCGTGTAGATCTTGGCAGAATTCGAGATCTTAGACTTATAAATGAGGTTGAGTTTTTTCACACACTAAGATCTTTTAAGGAAAAATCGCCAGGAACATCAGGAATAACAAGAAATATGATTTTGAATGCACCACAAAATATTATCTCGTCTATTATCCACATTTTCAACGCTACACTATCGGTAGGTTATTTCCCGAGTGCCTTTAAAACTGCTAAAATGATATTCATACCTAAAGCAAACAAAGATAAAACACTAATATCCAACTATAGACCCATATCGCTATTGGAATTCTTAGGCAAGGTGCTAGAAAAAATAATACACAACAGAATTATTCCGCAATTAGAGAACACAATGAATCCAAGACAACATGGTTTTCGAAAGTATAGAGGTACTCAAACAGCCATTGCAATAATTACAGAAATGATAGCAAAATCAAAATCTCAAGGACATCAAACTATAATGATACTTCGTGATGTGTCAAAGGCTTTTGATAAAGTCTGGCACATGGGATTGCAATATAAATTACTCAACCTTGGCCTACATACAAACATTGAAAGGCTTCTATGCTCATACCTACAAGACAGATATGCCCAAATACAAATAGGAAAGGTTTTGGGTCCCAAATTCTTATTACAAAGTGGAGTCCCCCAGGGAGGATGCCTATCCGCTCTCTTATATGCAATATACACCTCTGATATGCCACAACCGACGCCAAACAGTGAGCATGTAATCTACGCTGATGACATTACTCAAATAATCTCAGTTCCAAGTAAATCAACTAACATGGCAGTCAGAAGCGTAAAGAGAGCGATTGAATCAATTAACACCTTCGAAAAAATGTGGAAGATAAAAACTAATTTACAAAAATTCAAAGTTATTCCACTAACTAAGAAAACCTATCCACCTCTAGAAATAAACAATAATATTATTCACTACTCAAACGAAGGTACAGTTTTGGGGTTAAAAATTACCAAAAATGGTTATCAATCCTTCGTAAGTGAAAAAGTCAGAAGATGTAAAAAAGTCCTTAATGATATATCCATTTTTAAAGACACATCAATACAGACCAAAGAAAAATTATACATGGCACTTATAAGATCTGTCCTAACATACCCAGCCTCACCATTAAATATAATTAGACCAAACCTAATGAACAAACTACAAGTTTGTCAAAATAAATGCTTAAAATTTATCCACAACATACACTACCCAGAACTAATCAGAAGCGAAGAGCTGCACAACCGTTCACATATGCAACCTATAAATTTAATATTACATGAACAAGCAGAAGTAACTTGGGACAAGGTGTGTTTACTAGATGTAGATACACAATTTAATCAATTATTTCCCGACATTGAACTGATCCGACATCAACCTTATTTTTTCAAGAGCAGCTATGATGCAGCACAGCTCGACAATCCTCTTCCCATATATACCTTTAACTAGGTATTCAAGCCAAAAACTAACCTACTAAGAAGTGCTGTGTGGGGCAGCCACCTAGGTGGCTGCCCCAACCAGTGCTGACCTACCAGCTTTTGAGTGAATGTAGACATAATAAGATGTGTTGTGTGGAGCAGCCACCAAGGTGGCTGCCCCAACCAACGCTAACCTTCCAACTATTTAATCAATACACACATACTGGGATGTGCTGTGTGGGGCAGCCACCAGGGTGACTGCTCCAACCAGCATAACATTAACCTTTTATTAATGTGGGGAGTGGATTCAGGGGTGGGAGGGAGACAAGCGGACAGTGCGCGGCGGCCCCACCGTTTGACTAGGCCTCTCCCAAGCTATCGGGGGTAGATGAGTGGTCTGAGATAACCCAAACAATGTGGTGTCTCGGACTACCATCAGACTTCCTGGGTTGGGCTGAACCACTCGTAGGCAAGTGCCAGTGCCGCTGTGGATGGGCGTGACCAAGGTCGCGGGACTTTTTCCCGCAACGGTCGGGACTCCACCTCCTTCCTTCTCTTTGTGCCGCCCTCCATCTAATCATAAGTTTTTAACTAGGAATAAGTTTTAAATAATAAAAGTTTTAATGAACTCGAATTTTAAGTATCTGAAATATACAGCCATCTAATCTTGTGTGTACCTATGTTTGCATAATATTATCTATGTACAGAGTAGACTAGGTTAGCAGAATCTCTGATCACTTTCCGCTGCTGGGTTCTCGTGATCTGTCCGGTGGGATAATACAATATCCCGCCGATCAGAAGCGGGGGCTTGGTCGGGGGAGTGCTTGGGAGGACGCTAATAAACTGAATCTCTGAACAGCATTTTTGGGAGGCTTGTCGGGCGGGAATTGGTGCGATACTGCATCTAGCCTGTTTTTGCCGGACAAGCTTCTTCGGGTGTGTTCGGGAGGACGTGATTTAAATAAATATTCATTGGTTTTAATTTTGAAGTGAGAGTAATGAGTGGCACCAGGAAGAGGAGCTGAGCTGTTCTGGACCGAGCTAATTGCTACGTATCCACGAATTATAGGATACATTATTAATAAGTAAACACAGGCATACAATGACACACCACCGACTACAATGAAACGACTATTAATGTATAATATATGTATAGTAAAGAAATAATGGAGCATTCTGGTTGAGCCCGGAACCTATTTTACTCTTCTACTTTATTTCTAACTTCTCTCTTTACCTTGTTCTTATACCAATCCCACAAACCCTCCAATCACTCACCAAAATATCTTCAACTCCCATGCTCCCCAATTCCTCCCAAATATATTTGTAATAGTTGCTTATATCTTTACTCCAGCCATCGGTCGGTCGGTCGATTTTTAGATCATTGACTTGGTAGCTGTGAAGATGACTGGACGCGGCAAGGGAGGCAAGGGGCTCGGGAAGGGAGGCGCCAAGCGTCATCGCAAGGTGTTGCGTGATAACATCCAGGGTATCACGAAGCCTGCCATCCGTCGTCTGGCTCGTCGTGGCGGCGTGAAGCGTATCTCTGGTCTGATATACGAAGAGACCCGTGGTGTGCTGAAGGTGTTCCTGGAGAATGTGATCCGTGATGCTGTGACCTACACCGAGCACGCCAAGAGGAAGACCGTGACCGCCATGGACGTGGTCTACGCCCTGAAACGCCAGGGCCGCACCCTGTACGGCTTTGGTGGTTAAGGAGTACCCCACTGACATCCTATAGCCTATATGCCTATATACCTATACCTACCGGACCTCTATGAGGTCCACACCTTTGTTAATGAAAAAGAGAAATGTGACAGACATTGAGTATGAATGGTATATATTTAGATACTAATTATTATAGAGTGTAGGAACACTAGGAAGTTAGGAAATACCTTTCATTTGTAAGTATGACATAATTATATACTGTATATACTATAATCATTGAGAAACTTATCTAAAGACATAAATAGAGCTGGTTGCCATCTCGAAGCTATCAAAGTGGCACTTATGTTAAAAAACGGACTTCACTCATTGCATTATGTTCTATAACTATATATCTATAACACTAGGCAGGTAGGTTTTCAGTTATATTCTAGCTATATTAAGATGATTTTGAGCACTTGTATAATGTTGTGATCTATGGTAGTAAAAAAAAGTATTAAGTGAGAAACTTGATTGCCTAAACTGAGGAAAATCGATAAATATTAGGAATGACCTTTAATTTGGATACTTTTGTAAGTATAGCATACTAATATTATTTAATCATGTAATACATAATATCATATACTGTAGAAGAAATTTACATATTTACACCATCAGTCGATAATAGATTAATGCCTATAGCTGGTTACCAACTCACCACCCTTTACTTTGTAATATAATTCAACTCTATAGTGTAGGGCCTTCTTAAATTGCATAATATTGGCTACTGTTAGCCAGATTCAAGGGTAAATACACTTCATCGTCGTGACACATTTTCTGAGTTGATTTGAGGTTTGTGACATGTATATTTTATGTATCCAGCTCTCTCTCCCGAAATGTTACACTTTGCAAACTAACTACAAACCTCTCCATCTACTTACCTGTATTTAAATTCTTCACACCTACGTTTCTTTAGACTTAGATATAGAAAAGGAAACTAAACAAGAGACAGCAAACAGAGGTAATAAGCCGAAACAGCAAAAGTGTGGATGCCAACAGCATCTGGTGTTCCCAGGCGGTCACCCATCCAAGTACTAACCAGACCCTACGTTGCTTAACTTCGCTGATCGGACGAGAAGCGGTGCATTCAACGTGGTATGGCCGTTGGCAAAGATTAGAGCGACATTATATGATTAAATAGAACCTGTATGCATGGATATATACCGTATGTATGTATGTATGTATGTATGTATGTAGTATTATTTGACTGGATCTGGTCAAACAGTAGGTTTGCCTGTATATTATTATACTGTTGCATCTATACAAACAGTTAAGCCAAATACCAATGATTTATGTCAGGAATGAATGAATGAATGAATGAATGATGGACGAATAGACAACGAAGATACTCTCGCAATAAAGACATGGAGATGTCGACACAGTCATAAGAACATAAGAAAATCGGAGTCTGGCCTCATACAAGGCAGATCCCTATCTGAGGTCAACACATTTTGGGTTTACAGTTTTAGAAACTGGTTCATCTCTTTCTATAGCAGTAAGGCTGCTATAAAAATTGTGTATAGCCTAGGTTGGTGTCTTTCTCTACAATTATGATATAACTGTTTCTTTATGAATGCATTTATTCTTTGACAAAATTTGTGTTTCCTGCCTGCCTGCCTACCTGCCTGTCTGCCTGCCTGCCTACCTACCTACCTACCTACATCAAATTATCTATCCATCCATCCATCCACCTACCTACCTACCTACCTACCTACCGACCTACCTACCTACCTACCTACATACATACATACATACATACATCAAATTAGCTATCCATCCATCCATCCATCCATCCATCCATCCATCCATCCATCTATCTATCTATCTATCTACCTATCTATCTATCTATCTATCCATCCATCCATCCATCTATCTATCTATCTATCTATCTATCTATCTATCTATAAATACGATAGACTAATTAATTAATTAATTAATTAAAGAAGATAGTCCTCGTTTATACTGGAAATTAGGCCGCGTATTGGAGGTATACAAGGGGGCAGACTCTGTAGAGAGGGTGGCGCTATTAAAGACAGCCACTGGAACTACTGTTCGTCCTATCGCACGTTTGTACGCTTTGGAGCTAGATTCCGCATTGCAATCTGAGGCTCCACCTGTTATTGCTGGGTCCGAGGATTCTCGAAGGAACGACTCACCTCATACTGATGGTGATCATTCTCGGACCGGGACGCGTCCCAGACGCGCTGCTGCTGGTGCTGTCGACTTGTGGCGTCAGAAGATAGCCTCTGGGCAACTTTAGGTTTAAGGTGGGGTTCAGGTCTTTTTTGTGGGGGGAGTGTATCGTATAAATACGATAGACTATGACTCTTTTGTGATCTTGTATGTCTCTGTGACGTCACGATCTCTCCTACAGCACGATGTAGGACGAGTAGATCGTATATTATAAGATTGTAAATAAGTTAAGTTATAAAAGGCCTAATATGCTATTAAGCAATATTGCCATGGTCTTATGTAGTATATATGAATTTATCGTATATATTAATATAATTTATCGTATAGAGCAACCTAAATGCGGTACGATAATTTGGGCTCCTGGCGGTTTGCCAAGGCAGCAAGGTGTGCTTTTGAGGTACGTCAGAGCCTTCACGAACACCAACCAGTTAACATCTAATTTTCCGCCCTCAGTTGATCGTGCTTTTGTGCCTCTAATCACAATACACATACAGCAATACACACAGCTACACCATCACGACGCTCTCATCGACATCATGACTGACTGATAGATAAGCATAATATTCATGTCCATTCCCATGTAATCATTTATTTCTTTAACTATCGTGTCTCGGGACCGAAGTCTCGTTCCCCATTGTCCACCACCATATTGGGTAAAACGTTCTCCCTTGCCTCATTGCCACGTAAAACTATTGGTGAGTTAATTCCTGGCTAATATTAACCCTTATAACCTTACCCTATATTTATATGCATTTATTATGTGAGACCTTTGGATATAAATTAGCTTGTTTCAGATTGAATTCAATTTAGATATAGAGTATTCATTTAGATTGATTTTATTTGATTCATTATAGCTTAGTAATATTTAACTTCCATTGATAGTTTACCACATTGGTGCCCAGACCCGGGAATTAGCTACCAGTAAGGGATTTTAAGGCAATGAATAAGGGGACATATAACAGGATGCAGGAACAACTCTGATAAACTGGCAAGGCTAGCCCAGCGATGGTTAGAGCCGGAATGCAGGGTCACATCGTTGCACCTGCCCAAGTTCTGCATCCCACCCATCATCTTTCCCAAATAATTTTCTTTTCCGTTTCAGACTTCCTGTGACATATGACCTGACCTAACATTTTTTCTTGTTCAATATGATCCATTAGTAGGTATTGCTATTTAGTGTACTATTTGTTCTCCATAACATAGAAGTCCGCAGGTTGGCGTCTCTTAATTAGACTATTGATTTGCCGTTGTCCTTGTAACGTAACATTTAGATACATAGCCTATAGGCTCACATGCAAAATGGATAAAGACCATAAAGAGACACCGTCTAGTGGGGTGCTAAGCAAAGCCCCTAAAAATCAAAGGGCGGGACTTCGGGGAGTGTTAAATAGGCTAATTGTGGACTTAAACACTTTCATCACTACTGCTGATCTAGAGGAATTGGAGGCTAGATTAGATAACGTCCAGGCTACCCACGGTCGTATTACGGCTCTGAGTGAGGTGATTGTGGCTGACATGATAGAGGAGGAAGAGATAGTTACAGAGTGTGATAATCGCGCCCTCTATGACGAACCTGTCTTTAGAGCGAAGCGCCTATTACAGCGTGCTGTCGCAAGTAAGAAGGGAGGCGATAATGAGGCCCATAGAAGGGCTGACCCAAAACATACTGTACACCTCCCAAAGCTCAATCTTCCTACATTTGGGGGCAAGTTAACCGAGTGGTTAGCTTTTTGGGACGTATTTCGATCTACGGTTCATGAATCCTCTTTGGATAATGTCCGCAAGTTTCACTATCTGAAGGGACAAATGGAAGGAGAGGCCTTACATTTAATAGAGGGTTTTGCAGTAGTAGGTGGTAGTTATCTTGAAGCGGTACACTTATTAGAGTCATTATAGAGAGCAGTTGAAGATGGCCCATGTCGTTGCCTTGTTGGGGCTCGCAGAACCACAGTATAAGGTTGATGAGTTGACAAACTTCAGGGCAAATATGGAGTGCCATACTCGATCGCTAGATACCCTAGGGCTTACCACGCAGGAAATGATAGTCATTATCTTGCGTCAGAAGCTTCCTATGGCAATACTTGATAAGGTAAGATCATTTGAGCTGGGGGAATTCAAAACTCAGTTCAGTAAGGAGATCAATAATCTACAGTTGAACAAAGGGAGAATGTATGTGTCGGGAGGGAGTGAGAATGTGGAGAAGAGGGGAACAGTAAGCATGACAGTGGGGACTAAAGTAAAGAAAGAGGGTGTGTATAAGAAACCTGCTCAGATTCTATGTAAGCTATGTAACAACAAACATAAATGGAGTTTCTGTGTAAAATACCCGACAAATGAGACAAAACTAGCACAGGCGAGAAGATTGAAGCTATGTGTAGGTTGTCTAAGTGGGGAACATGGTAAGCAGGGACAATGTACTGCTACATACTTAAGGCCCTGTCGGCACTGCAAAGGACATCACTTTGATAAGTTGTGTCCTACTGCAGATAAAGTCAAAGACGTCAAAAATGAGGGTACTACAACTGTGGCACTAGGTAGCACGCAAGACACCACTATATTGCCCACAATACAGATTCCCATGGAAGGTAATGACAGTAACAAAGTTTGTCGGGTACTTCTAGATCAAGGGTCTCAACGTTCCTTTATAAAGAGGTCCGTACTAGTGGGACTGAAGCACCGAATCGTAGGGGCTGAGACTCTTCGATTACAGGGCTTCACAGGGGTTACTGATAAACAAGACTACGAGATAGCGGAGATTTCATATTTCTATCGTAAAAACCGATACTTTATGACTTGTATCGTAGTAGACACCCTACCAGAATATGTATCTGTGGGTGTGAAGAAGGTGGAACACGCATTACGTAGCAAAGGGGTTAACTTGTCAGATCCCATGGGAAATCAGAGTGAGGTGCATGTTCTACTTGGTGTGGATCATTATTATGAAGTAGTATACCCTGGATTTAAAAAGATGTGTGGTGTAATTTTAATCCCCACTAAATTTGGATACTGCATGAGCGGAAAGGTGCATACTACACAGTCAAAGGTCCTGGTCGACACGGTCTCGATATATAGAGTCAATGTAACCGCGGCAGAGGAGTTGGGAAGGGAGGATTCCCAACCTAGTGACCCTAAGATGGCTGCCGAGTTCGACCTGGAACGACTGTGGAGATTGGATCACGTAGGCATTAATCCTATGGAGACTGATTATGACTCGGAAGTTGCGCTACAAAGGTTTGACGAGTCTGTGTGCTACTGTGCCTCAGACAAGCAATATAAAGTTAGTTTACCTTGGAAGAACAGTGAGATAAGCCTACCTACCAATTATGGTTTGGCATTAGGTCGCTTGCGCGCATTGCAGCGGAAATTGTCTAACGAACCGAGCACGCGCCAGGCGTATGACGATGTATTTCGGAGTTATGAGGATAGGGGTTTTATTTGAGAGAGTCGATGTCAAGGAACCGTGTAAGAAGGGTAGGGTTCACTATCTGGCCCATCATGGGGTAAAGAAAGACAGCGTCACCACACCAATACGGGTGGTGTATGACTGTTCTGCCCACCAAGGTCAACAACCCAGTCTGAATGACTGCCTGTTGACAGGTCCGTCCATGGTGTCGGACCTGTCCCAACATCTATTGCGGTTTAGGCTGGGAAAGTACGCCTATACCAGTGACATCGAGAAAGCATTCTTGATGGTCAAGCTAAAGGAGGAAGATAGAGATGTTACCCGCTTTCTTTGGTTCAGCGACATTAGCGACTCTGAAAGTCCCATCATAATATACCGTTTTCGGGTTGTACTCTTTGGGGCCACTTGCTCGCAGTTTTTGTTAAATGCCACAATCAGAAAACATCTAGCTGACACTCATGAGGACACAAGTAAACTATCTCGCGGATTATACATTGACAATTTGCAGGGTACTAGCGATAGTCAAGATGATTTGTTGTATGCATACTGGCAAGCACGCAGATTGTTTGCGGATGCACATCTATTTCTCCGCGAGTGGGTTACTAATAGTGAAGATCTTCAGAGTTTAATACAGGTGGATGGTACGGCATCTCTTAACCAGGAAAAGTCCAGAAATTTGGGGATGATCTGGCAACCTAAACATGACATACTAACTTTTCAAACAAGGTCTTTTGCTCAGCAGACAGGAGCGCACACAAAAAGAAGTCTGTTGAGCAAAGTTTGCGCAATTTTTTGATCCTTTGGGTCTAGCATTACCTGTTACCATAAGAGCTAGGATTCTAATGCAGGAAGTTTGGAGACGTAAAATAGGATGGGATGACAGTTTGCCCGAGGACCTGAATGACCAAGGGACATTGTTGTTGAATGAATATGCCATCCTATGTACTAAACCTATACCTCGTAAAGTGGCGGCGTTCGGTGACGTTACGTTACACACGTTTTGCGATGCTAGCGCCACGGCATACGGGGTAGCCATATATGTTGTTACTTCATTTGGGGCACATTTAGTTACAGCCCGGGCCAAAGTAGCCCCGGTTAAGAAGCTAACTATCCCTAAAAATGGAATTGACTGCCATGCTGCTATTAGCACGTCTGGTGCAACATGTACGCGCAGCATACGAGAGCGAATTAAATATTGAAATCGTTCACGTATGGTGCGATAGTCAGGTCGCACTCAACTGGATACATAGCAAGAAGTCTCTGCCAGTTTATGTGCGGAATAGGGTAGATGAGATTAGAGCCCTTTTGCCAGACGTTGCTTATCATTATGTAAATACAAAGGAAAACCCTAGTGATCTCATAACTAGGGGTATAACGGCAAGCCAGTTAATGAAGTCCGAATTGTGGTGGCATGGTCCAAAGTGGCTGCTCCATGAAAGTGAATGGACGATATGGCATGCTGTTGGTGAGGGACTTCTGCCACTGGAAACAGTGGCAGTTACAGCCCAACCAAATGAGCCACCGGGTCCTATCATAAAGTGGGCAAGATTCGGTGACTATAATAAACTAGTCAGAGTTGTAGCTTGGGTGTTGCGATATGTATCCAATCTTAAGCTTAAAGTAACGGGCCAACTCTGCAACAGGGGTCACAACATTGATGCTCGTGAATTTAAAGCAGCTGAAGTAACTTTGATCAAATGGGTTCAAGTAGAAACCTTTTCCAATGAATTAGAATCCTTGAAAGGCTCGAATAAGACATTAATGCCTAATATAGTGCGTCAACTAAGGTTGCACCTAGACAATGGCCTCATCAGGTGTGAGGGTCGCCTGAAGTGGTCGGGTGTACCAGACGGCACAAACCGACCTATACTTATGCCAACAAGACATCACGTTACTGATCTATTGATCATACGTGCACATAGGGAAGTAAAACACTACGGGGTATGTCATATTATATCAAATTTACGTCTCACATGGTGGATACCCAGAGTTCGACAAGTAGCTCGACGCGTAGTGAGAAAGTGTGTAATATGCCAGAGACTAAAGGGTAAACCATATGCAACTGGACCAGCTCCACCTCTACCTGAATGCCGTGTAAAGCACGTAGAACCTTTCCAAGCGGTTGGATTAGATTACACAGGGGCATTGAAGACGAGGGAGCATGAGAAGGTTTATATATTATTGTTTACCTGTGCGACGTCTCGAGCGATACACCTAGAACTATGTGATAATATGTCTAGCGAAGAATTTATGCTGGCGTTCAGGCGGTTTTGTGCCCGTCGTTCATTCCCTCAACTCATTCTTAGCGACAATGCTCCCACTTATGTCCAACCATCAAAATATCTAAAGGATATGAGTAGTGATCCTACTATCATCACTTTTTTGGGAGAGAAGAAGTGCGAATGGAGGTTCATTCCAGTTAAGGCACCTTGGTTTGGTGGAATGTGGGAACGGTTGTGCCGGCATAGTAAAGTCAGGACTAAGAGCGGTTGTAGGACGTGCTCTATTAAAGAAGAGTGAGTTGACGACAGTCCTCACAGAGATAGAGGCAGTCGTGAATGATCGCCCGCTTACATATGTGTACACCGACCTGCAAGAACCACTACCATTAACGCCAGCTCACTTGCTATATGGAAAACCATTGACTGCGTTTCCATCTGTTTTTCAGTCCATAGTAGAGTTAGAGGATCCCTCGTTGTACTCTGCGGTAGCGGTGTCTAAGAGATACCAGTATATATCCAGGATAATCGAGGATTTAGGAAACGGTGGATTAGTGAATATCTGCTAGCATTGAGGGAAAGGAGTGTTACTCCCTCTGGTAGACCAACGGCCCCTACAGTTGGTGACGTTGTTTTAATTAAAGAAGATAGTCCTCGTTTATACTGGAAATTAGGCCGCGTATTGGAGGTATACAAGGGGGCAGACTCTGTAGAGAGGGTGGCGCTATTAAAGACAGCCACTGGAACTACTGTTCGTCCTATCGCACGTTTGTACGCTTTGGAGCTAGATTCCGCATTGCAATCTGAGGCTCCACCTGTTATTGCTGGGTCCGAGGATTCTCGAAGGAACGACTCACCTCATACTGATGGTGATCATTCTCGGACCGGGACGCGTCCCAGACGCGCTGCTGCTGGTGCTGTCGACTTGTGGCGTCAGAAGATAGCCTCTGGGCAACTTTAGGTTTAAGGTGGGGTTCAGGTCTTTTTTGTGGGGGGAGTGTATCGTATAAATATGATAGACTATGACTCTTTTGTGATCTTGTATGTCTCTGTGACGTCACGATCTCTCCTACAGCACGATGTAGGACGAGTAGATCGTATATTATAAGATTGTAAATAAGTTAAGTTATAAATGGCCTAATATGCTATTAAGCAATATTGCCATGGTCTTATGTAGTATATATGAATTTATCGTATATATTAATATAATTTATCGTATAGAGCAACCTATATGCGGTACGATAATTTGGGCTCCTGGCTGTTTGCCAAGGCAGCAAGGTGTGCTTTTGAGGTACGTCAGAGCCTTCACGAACACCAACCAGTTAACATCTAATTTTCCGCCCTCAGTTGATCGTGCTTTTGTGCCTCTAATCACAATACACATACAGCAATACACACAGCTACACCATCACGACGCTCTCATCGACATCATGACTGACTGATAGATAAGCATAATATTCATGTCCATTCCCATGTAATCATTTATTCTTTCTTTAACTTGACTCGTGTCTCGGGACCGAAGTCTCGTTCCCCATTGTCCACCACCATATTGGGTAAAACGTTCTCCCGTGCCTCATTGCCACGTGGAACTATTGGTGAGTTAATTCCTGGCTAATATTAACCCTTATAACCTTACCCTATAATGATATACATTTATTATGTGAGACCTTTGGATATAAATTAGCTTGTTTCAGATTGAATTCAATTTAGATATAGAGTATTCATTTAGATTGATTTTATTTGATTCATTATAGCTTAGTAATATTGAACTTCCATTGATAGTTTACCACACTATTTATCTATCTATCTATCTATCTATCTCTATCTATCTATCTATCTATCTATCTATCTACCTACCTACCTACCTACCTACCTACCTACCTATCCATCCATCCACCTACCTACCTACCTACCTACCTACCTACCTACCTACCTACCTACCTACCTACCTACCTACCTAACCTAACCTAACCTAACCTAACCTAACCTAAACTAACCTAACCTACCTACCGACCTACCTACCTACCTACCTACCTACATACATACATACATCAAATTAGCTATCCATCCATCCACCTACCTACCTACCTACATACATACATACATCAAATTAGCTATCCATCCATCCATCCATCCATCTATCTATCTATCTATCTATCTACCTATCTATCTATCCATCCATCCATCCATCCATCCATCCATACAGCCATCTATCAATCTATCTACCTACCTACCTATCCATCCATCCACCTACCTACCTACCTACCTACCTAACCTAACCTAACCTAACCTAACCTAACCTAACCTAACCTAACCTAACCTAACCTAACCTAACCTAACCTAACCTAACCAAACCTAACCTAACCTAACCTAACCTACCTACCGACCTACCTACCTACCTACCTACATACATCAAATTAGCTATCCATCCATCCACCTACCTACCTACCTACCTACCTACATACATACATACATACATAAAATTAGCTATCCATCCATCCATCCATCTATCTATCTATCTATCTATCTATCTATCTATCTATCTCTCTCTCTCTCTCTCTATCTATCTATCTATCTATCTATCTATCTATCTATCTATCTCTATCTATCTATCTATCTATCTATCTATCGAGCTACCTAACCTACCTAACCTAACCTAACCTAACCTAGATTAATGTTTGTACAAAACCATGAACCTAGAATGCGGTAATGTATGAGGTTACTGTTATCTCTATTGTATATATGTAAAAAGTTAATTGTGTTGCCTTTTATGAAATAAAGATTTGAGTCTGAGTCAATCTGTATATATGTAAAAAGTTGCCATGTAACCTTTATGAAATAAAGAATTAACTAACTAACTATCTATCTATCTATCTGTCTATCTATCTATCTATCTATCTATCTAAGGTTGATGGAGAGTCAGATGAAAATGAAGGTACGTTGGAGTGTAATTTACACTAGGTGTGTTGGAAAAAAGTGTGGTGTGCTTGACAAGACTAGTGTAGGAGGAAGAGGTGTTTCTGAGAGTTAGCTGGATTACTCTCTGTCTAGGTGAAGCTTAAAATGGAAACAGTCAGGGAAGCCACGCAAATGAAAGAGGAGTTCCGTCAACACCGTATAATATGGCATAATATCTATAATATAAAATTATGCCATATAATATGCCCCAACATATTTGGAGTATAAGTACCATCATTAATTATGAACTAGGTAGCCAATATGGCCAGACATTTCATTACTTTAATGTACAATATCATTCTGAAAGACGTGAATTAACACAATGTATGATATGCCAGAAAATTATGACTGTAAACTAACCTAACTTTCTGAGAACAAACTACTCGAGAAACGTAGTATATGCATAAAAACGTGGTAGGTATGTATGTATGTATGTATGTCTATGTCTATGTATGTATGTATGTATGTATTTATGTATGTATGTATGTATGTATGTATGTATGTATGTACTCACCTAATTGTAGTAGTAATTGTAGCTGCATTTCCTCACATCTCCTTAACCTCTGCTTTTCTTAAACTTGCCAGTCCTTTTCGAAAAAGTCCTCCTTGGCTATCCTTTCCAATCCCCTAATAACACATGTATACATCATAATCATATCCCCTCTTTCTCTTCTTTCCCTTACTGTTAGCAAGTTCAATCTCTCTAATCTCTCTTCCTATGACA
Source organism: Paralithodes platypus (assembly GCA_032716605.1). Taxonomy (NCBI): domain Eukaryota; kingdom Metazoa; phylum Arthropoda; class Malacostraca; order Decapoda; family Lithodidae; genus Paralithodes; species Paralithodes platypus. The sequence goes on from JAVRFV010002276.1 coordinate 1,947,629, forward strand.
GTTCCCTTAATTAGTTCTGGAATCATGTTAGTTGCAGTTCTCTGTACTTTCTCTAACTGCCGCATATTCCAATGTAGGTCCCACCATTCAAATAGTTGAATGCTTTATTCAACGGGCCATAAGCTGCTCCCACTTTTTTTTTTTTTTTTTTTTTTTTTATTATGACTCACGGGTACTATAATGCCCAAGTCCTTCCTCTTTCCCTGATACATACATACATACATACATACAGACAGACAGACAGACAGGACAGACACCCCAACACACCCAACCCCAAATACAAGGCCTAATAATTATAGGCCCAACTCACTAAATCATACTAATCACTAAATCCTTTCAACTTTTACTCAGTATCACACTGGAACAGTTACCCTTTAGCCTCAAGCCAGTAACGTTTTCTTTGACAAAGCGAGCCTATCTTCTACAAGAGGTGTGAAGACTTTAAATACAGGTAAAATACCTAAACAGGTGAGAAACTATCAAGAGAGTTTTTTTTTTTTTTTTTGGTGTTTGTCCTTGCTATAATATAATCTGGTACCTTAAATTAAATGACAATGTGGATTCACATGCATAGTACCTTATTGTATTCTATCAAACCTGGGAATATTCGATTATGCTAAGGAAATATTTGCCTTCCATTACGCTCTAATTAACTAACTTAGCACATATCATTACTACAATGAAATCAGCACAAACGTTTTCCTTTTGTTTTCGCATATAATCGATCAATGTTTGTATAATTTATATTATGTTACCACTCCCAATGCATTTTTTTTTTTTTTTTTTTTAAGGATGCAGATGCAGTGCATGACATTATTATGGTTAGGGATTGGGAATTCAAGTTAACAACAAAAAATACTACCACTAATTTAAAACGTCTGTCATTCTCTTTTTTCAGGACATCATTGTGGCTCCTTAAGGAAGCGATGATAGGATAAGAGGGCCAAGACGAAGGATTTACTTCTTCTCGGTCTTCTTGGGCAGAAGCACAGCATGGATGTTGGGCAGAACTCCTCCCTGGGCAATGGTGACACCAGACAAAAGCTTGTTCAGCTCTTCGTCATTGCGGATAGCCAGCTGCAAAGTGACGGGGAATGATACGGGTCTTCTTGTTGTCACGGGCAGCATTACCGGCCAGCTCGAGCACCTCAGCAGCCAGGTACTCCATGACAGCGGCCAGGTAGACGGGGGCGCCAGCACCGACACGCTCGGCATAGTTGCCCTTACGCAGCAGACGGTGGATCCTGCCGACGGGGGAAATGGAGTCCAGCCCTGCTGGAGCGGGACTTTGACTTGCCCTTCACCTTACCGCCCTTGCCACGTCCAGACATGATGCTTGTATAGTAATTCGGTCTGCGACGACCGAAGAATCAGGAAATAACCAAAGTCGGCATACCATGACTTATTACCCATGTGAGGATCAGAGCTAGCCTGCGCCAACCAATCAGAGGAGACACAGCGAGGCTGGTGGCGCTCTGTGATCCGCCAGCAGATCATATAAGCCAAAAAACAACCCGTGCACTCACCCCACTCACTAATGTTCGACGAGACAACATGCACCCCAAGACTTCAGGAAAGGCCGCCAAGAAGGCCGGCAAGGCCCAGAAGGCCATTGCCAAGGGCGACGGCAAGAAGAAGAAGCGCAGGAGGAAGGAAAGCTACTCGATCTATATATACAAAGGTCCTGAAGCAGGTACACCCTGACACAGGTGTGTCCTCCAAGGCCATGTCTATCATGAACTCCTTCGTCAATGACATCTTCGAGCGTATTGCTGCCGAGGCTTCTCGTCTGGCCCACTACAACAAACGCTCCACCATCACCAGTCGGGGAATCCAGACCGCCGTCAGGCTCCTGCTCCCTGGGGAGTTGGCCAGACACGCTGTGTCTGAGGGCACCAAGGCTGTTACCAAGTACACCTCATCCAAGTAAAGAGCTTGCCTCCTACTTGATCCCCCCTTAACTCGGCTCCTTATGGAGCCACACATATTGACGAGGAAAAAGACAAAATGTTTGACTTATTTTACCACTAATAATAATGTTGGTGTTGTCCTTTAAAAAAAATTATAAATATCACGCACCATTTCCATCATCATTGCTGCGATAATTCCCCTCCAGTCACATGTAAATCGTCCTTATATTTCCCTCAACTCAATTAACCTATTTTTCTCTATTATCAGCGTATTTTCTCTCTCAAGCACAAGTGGGTTGCATAAAAGTCGTTATGCAACACCCAGGACACCGGCACGCTCTCCTCAGTTGATCCAGACAGCGAGAGGGGAAGGCTCCTGTCTCTCTCTCTCGCCTGAGATTATAGTGGCCAATATCTCAACCCAAATGACTTATTTTAGCACTTGAGGTTCATATTACATCATATATGTAAAATAAAAGCATACCGAAACAATAATAGGATATTGTAAATATACGAATTCTGATCACTAGAAATGCACAATAACTACCCTAGCATCTTGTCATATCTTGTCAGGTTAATATTAGGATAATTATTATTATTGTATTTCATACCATCCTCTCCATCTAACCCAATTGCATTTCTCATCATTCTCCTTTCTTTTCATGTCAAACAGTGTGTATGTACTGTACTATATACTCAGGGTGGCCGACTCAAGACAGAGCCAGAACAGAAACCTGTAAAGTTTGTAATTGAGTAGGGGAGGAGGATTTCTAGCCTCCTGCCCCCAGAAGGAAAAGATACAGACAGACAGAAAAGTTGGCTAGAGGATACCAAACTTCACTCATGATATAGGACCAGCCCTCACCCTCACCTCGGTAGTACTTTTATTTCAAATAGTAGGGGTAGTCAATCAATCGTCTTATTTTATTAAGTTTAGAAATAACTACCTGCCATCATTTTACCACATTGTGAAAACTACTAAATGCAATAAACTGCACAATGAATATTAACTTGGCCAAAAATGTGGAACTCATGTAGGTCGTAGAACTAACATGATATTCTGCCATTTGGAGTGAGGCAGGGAAATGATTAAATTATCATTGATGACATAACATAAAATAGCCAAATTAAATCCAAACACTGTCTCTGAGTGATAATAACCATCTGCTTCCACGTACAAACTGTACGGTATAATAAATCCCTATCTATTCCCAGTCTACAATCATTCTCTTTTTGGAAAAAAAAGTATTTGGTGGCCCTGAGAAGGGCCGAGTTGGTAAAGGAGAGGATCGAAGCTCAAGGGCTTAAGCACGCTCGCCACGAATGCGACGGGCCAGCTGGATATCCTTGGGCATGATGGTGACACGCTTGGCGTGGATGGCGCACAGGTTGGTGTCCTCGAAAAGACCCACCAGGTAAGCCTCGGAGGCTACCTGCAGAGCCATGACGGCTGAGGACTGGAAGCGGAGGTCAGTCTTGAAGTCCTGGGCAATCTCACGCACCAGGCGCTGTAAGGGCAGCTTCCTGATGAGGAGCTCGGTGCTCTTCTGGTAACGACGGATCTCACGCAGAGCCACGGTACCGGGCCTGTAACGGGGGGGCTTCTTGACGCCCCCAGTGGCGGGGGCCGATGTCCGAGAAGCCTTGGTGGCCAAGTGCTTGCGAGGGGCCTTGCCTCCGGTACTCTTGCGAGCAGTCTGCTTTGTACGAGCCATGGTGCGTCGTCAGTGTGACAGTTGGAGAAAATTATGGCTTTCTCCTTATATACACTCCCCGAGCCGTGGGGCAGGCGACTGCCCGGCCCTGATTGGTGGGAGTGGCTTGTGCCTTGATCCGCAAGGGTTTTTAAGCTTTTTCTCCACGTTGCAGTGCTTGCTTTAGCCTTTGTTGGTAACCAAAATGACGAAGAGGTCAAGGGTAAATGAGAGTGTAAAAAAAAAAGAGAAAATCCCTCCAAAGACGTGTGGGCATTGTCGAAGGGTGATGCCTGTACCTGTACGTCCGTGAGAGCATTATATAAGGCTGATTTGACGATAGTTTTAGATAATTGACTTGGTAGCTGTGAAGATGACTGGACGCGGCAAGGGAGGCAAGGGGCTCGGGAAGGGAGGCGCAAAGCGTCATCGCAACGGTGTTGCGTGATAACATCCAGGTATCACGAAGACTGCCATCAGTCGTCTGGCTCGTCGTGGCGGCGGTACTACAGTCACTTCACTTCGTGCTGCTGACAGTGTTTAGCCCTCTGGAAATTAATTGCCACCAAGTGTTTTATCCTGACGGAGTTTTGGCCATTTTTGGACTCTGTTTTTTTTACTCATGAAGATTTTCTCATTTTAGCTGGACTCAAATTTTACTCTTGAGTCTGCTTTTTGGTCTCTGCCGTTTTTACCTGGACGTTTCAGCACCCATTTTTTTTTTTGTATTACTTGCCCGTCCCACCCAGTAGACGCTGCCTTCTTTAGTACCGAATCGAATGAAGGGCCACCGCAGTTCCATGAGATATTAGGAGCTGGGGAGGAAAGTTGGCAGCACTTGTTAGTTAGACGCTCCAGTGGCACTGGTACCCAAACCATTCGACAGCCTTTAGAGGCTGTTTAGGGGTGCTGCATCAAGGCGCTAGGCAGGTTTAGATAATAGGTGTCATTCGTAGGTTGACAATAAGGGCACTTATTAGGTGTTATCTGCTGAAACCAGGCATATTAGGCGGTGGCCCTGAGAGCTTTTTACTTTAAACTTGCACCTTTATTTTATTTTGTTTTTAAGATTCAAATTGCTCACTTGTTTAACGTCATTCCTTTTGAGTTTGTTGCCTTTGTTTACTTCGGAAACTAATTCTTGTGATTCCCACTTGTAACGTCACAATCTTTTGAGTGGTATAGCCTTCTTGGAGAGCTTAACATTGTATGTTCATGTGAACTCCATCAACCAATCAGAGAGAGGCAGCAAATATCATTCCACTCTAACCCCAAAGTCGTTTCTCTTTTGATTTTTCATAGGTCACCCATCCAATTGGTGCCAGAAACTTATACTTAACCTCTCTCACTCATTCCCCTTTACTCTTGTATCCTCTCCTTACTGTAATAGTTTCCACCACTGTTAATAGATTAACCA
>JAVRFV010002276.1:1952749-2059347 GCA_032716605.1 Paralithodes platypus
AGGCTAGAGAGATGATGACACTCAGATTTTTTTTATGAAATTGAGGTAGCATTCAAGGAGACTACCGCAGGACTTACCTCTGACCGGGTATAGGCTGCCGCTATCCTAGTGTTTACTATACGTCTATTATCTATACCCCTTTGAAAGGACATTAGCCTAACCTAACAACCTTACCTAACCTATCCTAGTACTATGGGTGGGCCCGGGGGCTGGCGCCCCAACACCCCCGCTGTTTGACATTCTTTGACTTAGATTTTTGGTGTATTTGTCTGTAAGTGGGTATTTTTTCAATTTGTTGATAACGAAAACGGAAAATCCTCCATGCAGACTACAGTATATGGAGAAAAATATGGCGAATCTATTGGTTCCTATTTTTCCTAATAAATTGTTTCTCATAACGCTGCAGTAGTGTCGTTTAAAATAACCGAAATGGACATAGGCCTAGGCCTAGGCATAATTCTTTAGACTAAGACTTGGCTTTTTCATTTCTGTAAAGAATGACTTGGTAGAATGTAGAATCCGGGCGTACTGCCAGCCTTGTTTACACTACTACACTACGCGGAGTGGCGTCGGACGTTTGCCATCATATTCCCGTCTATTTTGACTGCCTTTGGATACAATAATATGTTGAGGGGGGGGCTTTGCCCCCCATGAGCCATGACATACTGTCATCATCATATATATTGTCAGCAGGGAGCCGAAAAAATCGCCGTCAAAATAGACGCAAACTTAACCATGGCGATCGACAAATGTAAACATGACGGGGGCGGCGTAGACGCTTACAATCTTGTTCCCGTCTATTTTGAATGCCATTGGATACAATAATATGTTGAGGGGGGCATTGACCCCCCTCTCCCCCCCCCCCCCCATGACATATTGTCATCATCATATATACTGTATTGCCAGCAGGGGGCAAATAAACGAAAAAAATCGCCGTCAAAATAGACTCGAAGTTAACCGCGCCGATCGCCCTATGTAAACATGACGACCGTACGCCCGGAAACTACATCCATCCCGAAAGTAGTGGCATCTCTCCATGCCACATCCTTCACTCCAACCCCCCTCAACTTGACCTTTTTCTTTGTTCAGGTTTTAGCAGCTTGTGGGTTAACTAATATATATTTTTTAGGTGGTATAGTTTGGTAATATAAGCAGTTTGTGATACAGTACCATTCTTTTACCACATTAAAACTCTGTGGATAATTGCAGGTGTCTGTGTGGGAATTGTGATGTGATGGACACCGATGAGGAGTGTAAATGTTGTCAAGAAATTATAAATGTAAGAATATATATCCATATTGTTATAACTTCACCAGTAGGCCTACGGTATATTCAATAAATGTCTTGAGTCTACCACCCCTAGCTATAGGATATGTGCCTGAGTATATACACACATACTGTACTGGACTATTACCTAGTCCAATTGGCCTGACCCAACGACCGCATTATCACTCATCTATTCACAAGCATTCTCCATGCATTCTTATTTATTACCACTGCTCTTGCCTGTTCTACAGTCATCTCTCTATCTTCCAAATTTGTACTACACAATCTCAACGAAGGTACGTCGTCCCTTGTATCGGACTCATATACAGTACTCTCTTTGTAAGCCTTTTATCTCCTATTCGCTCAACATGTCCATACCAGCACAGCACCCTTCTGGCCACTCTGGCCGACAAAGTTTCCTGCTCTCCCATTCTCCTACGTACCTCTTCATTTCTCAATGTGTCACACATACTCCTCAAGTAGCTCATCTCCCATCACATACAGCTTTCTTCTCTCTTTTGCCTTCAAAGTCCATGTAGGTATTGCTCCCTGTAGCATATTTTGAATATGGGAATAGTCATACAGTGCTACTTAATCAGGGAACAATGAGGGTATTTTTTGGGGGGGCATTTCAGTGGGCTTTGTGGTAATGCACTGATACTATTTTTTTTGAGGTACAGCACAATGTCATCCCAATAATATCTTCCCATTGAAATATGGGGATTCAAACCTGGATCCATTGGATTACCAGTCCAGTGGCAAGGCTACTCTACCACACCTCCCCTCCTATCAGTAATAGTAATAGATAGAAACAAATTGAGCTTGCATACTTTGTCTGTACTGTAGGCCTATACCTGTACAGTCATTAGAATTGGTTAGTTACTGATACTCTACCAATATCTATATAACTCCCTCCATCCCCCTAGTTTGATTTGTGGCAATTTCATTACCAGTATTATATCAATGTACTTTATCAATGTACTACAGTGAAGAGTTAGTCCACCAGATAGGTGTACTATAGAAATAATTGCATTAACAAATAAGTCTTTTGGTAAGAATATATAAGAATACCACGTCCGTTTAGGACATGAAACTGTAACCACATTCTCTGTGGACAAAACGGTCTTTAAACTTGTATGTATGTACGTGCTAGGCTATCTTCCTTGCAATTTTGATATTCATAGGTATTTTGAAACTGCAGTAGGTAGTGTATATGCTTTACTTATAATCTTTACAAATAGGTAAACAGGATGGTAATATGAGAACATTATATATTTTCTATTAGGTTAAAAAAAAATGTTGTGAGGCTGAACCCATACCAGAGTGCATGATTGATCATCCAGGGTTTAGATCTATTGCCTTATGTCCCTGGAATCTTCAGGCTGTCTACTATGCCTATAGGCAACAATATGGACAAATGCAAAGAGACACCCTGAATGAGTAAGTATAATACTGTACCTTTAAAAGTACAGTACTGTACTGTAACTATATTACAATTTTTTTCTTCTGAAGTGAATATGCATATATTAATATTTTGTCATGACGTCAAAGTTTGAATTTTGAATTTTGTGACTAAACCAGATTCTTCAAAATGGCATGCAACAGATAACCAAATTCGATCAGCTTAGCTTATAGATTCTTAGAGTAGCTGTAGCCTATGCTTATCATTATGTACCAGCTATAGGCCTACATATAGAGAAATGGGTGAACAAGAAAATGTATATCACTAGTCTATTGACCAAATATTAACAGACATCATACTATAGCGTGAATTTATACTCAAAACCTTATAAGTATACCGTACTCAAAGGATGACATAAAGACAAGATAATTATATATGTGCATATACACATAGCTGGATATGGTATGGGAGGGAGAAGAAGAGAAGTAGTGGAGGAGAAGGCGGTGTTCAGTAGGTCAGAAGTGTGGGAAGCCATGAAAAGAGTGAAGTTGGGGAAAGCACCAGGAACAGATGGAGTGTGTGGGGAAATGTTGAGGTATGGTGGTGAGATAGTGATCGAATGGGTATGGAAAATGTGCAAACTAGCATGGGAGAAGGGGAGTGCACCCGATGACTGGAAGCCTGGCATAATAGTCCCCCTATATATGGGCAAAGGGGAAAGAGGAGTATGTGGTAACCACCGAGGAATATGTCTTCTAAGCGTAGTAGGGAAGGTATACAGTAGGGTAGTGATTGAGAGAGTGAGAGTGAGAACGGAGAAATGGATAGGCGACGAGCAAGGGAGGTTTTAGGAAGGGAAGAGGATGTGTAGATCAGATTTTTACCCTGAATTGTGTTGTGGAGAAATATCTGGAGAAGCAACAAAAGGTGTATGTTGCCTTTATGGACTTGGAGAAGGCCTATGACAGTGGATAGAGAAGGTTTGTGGAAAGTACTTAGAATATACGGAGTAGATGGCAAGTTGCTGAAAGCAGTGAAGAGCATGTATGAGGGTGCAAAGGCGGCAGTACGTGTGGAGAGTGAGCAGAGTGAGTTCTTTGACCTGAATGTTTGTTTGAAACAGGGGTGTGTGATGTCCCCGTGGTTGTTTACTGTTTATATGGATGGAGTCATGAAAGAAATACGATCAAGAGCAGTGGATGTTGGTGTATCGCTGAAAAGGAAGGGAATTGAGTGGACGCTACCTATACTGCTGTTTGCGGATGATACAGTTCTGATGAGTGATAATGAATGGGAGTTGCAGGGTCTGGTAAATGAGTTTGGAACAGTGTGCGAAAAATGGAATTTGAAGGTAAATGCAGGGAAGAGCAAGGTTATGGTCTTCGAACAGGGTGAAGAAAAATTTCTGGGATTCACTAGTTAATGTTCACTGTCTTGTTTATATCATTAGGTGTATTCTGAGCACGACTACTGTATATACCTGGTACATATTGAAGCGTGGGGTTTAAATTCACAGCCTCTAGTAGATTTGTCCATAAAAACACAAAATACAATGTCTAGTAATCTGAATGAGGCAGATTCTAGATATCAGCAGTGGCTGATATCTGAGGTGTAGTAAACCAGTGGCAGTGTCACATTTACAATGTGTACGGTATGCTTGCAGCTGATATACATTATGGAGATGATTACATTACAAACACATCCAATCAGCAGTAAACTCAAATACAACTTGAACTTATTATAGTACAGTACACCAGCACCTCACCTAGGCAGAATATGACTGTTGAATAAAAAATATATACAGTACATGTATTGGTAATATGTATTTACAGCCCCATACATTACACCCCATAAATCCAATTACTAGTGGCTACAAACACATAAATATATGGTAGGTGTATATGGAAGCATGAATTCATCATCATATTAAGTACCCATCATATAATATTGATTGGGTAGGAAAGTAATGTTAGTCATTCTATTTACAGTTTTTACTTCTGGGATGTCTAATATTCATACCTAATTAATAGATGATGAAAAAAGTGTTCATGTCCACAAGTTTCCTTAGTATAGTCATTATAACATGCATTTTCTTTACAGTTGTTATAGGTACACTGCATACAGGCACTTTGTGAGGTGGTGCTGGGGATATTTAGGGAAAGAGGTCCGGGTTACCCTGCCATCTTGTGTAGTACTCCGTATCCGGCAAGAATTCACTTCAGCTACTGGCCGGTATCATGGGTTTAGGCTACCGGTTCTTGAGGAAGAAGTATGACTATAACGGGAATGATAGTTTGCCACGGCCTCACTTTTTACTGGTCGAGGATACTTGGAACAGAGATGACTAGGTACCACCAACTCTTCACGCAGCTCCTGGTAATTTGCTGGGTTCACTACCACCTCATCATACAGGAGCTCCAGAAGTTTATCCACATAATCTGATAGAAAATTAATTAGGTAACATACAGTTGCAAAGGCATGAACTTTGTGTACATGTAAAGTAATAGTGTTTTGTCTTCAACTGACCTTCATCCCTTTTGTTTTCTTTTTCAATGTCTGGGCCAGAATAGACCCTGTCATTAAGTGTCATTGAATACTGTACTGACATTTTATTTTTTATAGTATAGTCTGCACACCAATTACTCATTTCTATACAGAGTACATGTACAATGTCATATTTATTGAAGATTAATACTGTAATTCAAACTTAAGGATGTCCTAAATTCTATTTACGTGATTATTGAACTATTAATATTTTTTGTATCTATAATGTACACATGCTGGAGCAAGTGGAATATTTTATATATTTAGGAGTAATAAGCAGGGATGCAGGTGTGGAAATGGAGGTAAGGCAGAGTGTGTGTGAAAGAAGGAAAGCTTTTGGAGCAATGGGAAGTACACTGTATGTGGAAGGTGAGAATTCTCGGAATGAAAGCTAAAAGTGCAATGTATCAAGGGATAGTTGTACCATCAGTGATGTATGGGGCTGAGACATGGGCTCTGAAGGCACAAGATAAAAGAAGGTTGGATGTGAGATGAGCTGCTTGGTGAGTACCGGTAAGTGTGGACTAACGCATAGTCAGATTGGGGAATGGAGATGTACATAGGAGAGTGGTAAAACAGGAATCCTTGTCGGCCAGAGCCAAAAGAAGAGTGCTATGCTGGTATGGATATGTTGAACGAATGGGAGATGAAACGCTAACAAAGAATATATGAGTCAGAAACAAGGGAAAATAAATTGAGAGGAAGACCTTGGATGAGATATAGAGTGTAATAAAAGTGTTACAAAATAGACTGATGACTGAAGACTAGGCAAGAGAAGAGGTAATGAATAGTAATGAATGGAGAATGCTTGTGAATAGATGAGTGATAACGCAGTCGTAGGGAGAGGGGGTCGGGCGCCAGTTGGATTAGGTAATAGTCCGTCGGGTGCCTGGCCCGGGGAGCCGGTGTACGTTGTGAAGGGCCATGCCTGGAAGTAAGGTGGACGGGCATTGTGGTGGTGCGTTTCGCTGCGTGTCTGCCTGCTGAGACTGGAACCTCTCCAGGAGGTACAAAGTACAAAGGAGTACAAAGTACAAAGGAAATCAAGCAACAACAGATCTAGTGACCCTTCTAGGCTACTTGTCCTCCAAAACACTGAGGATCAAGTGTCCAAACAGTGGTTTAGAGTGGGTAAGGGAACATTGGAAAGGGAACTACTGCCCTGCCACTAACGTGGCAGGACTAGGAAGTTAGTAGGGGACATATGGGTTAGTAACTGAGGGGAGGATAAAATAAAGTTATTCATTTACAAACGCAGTCAGTCGCGGGTTTGATGCGAGATATTTGTCTAGGCGGAATTTAAATGAATCAACGGTGCTGCAGTCTATAACGTCTCGGGGAAGCCCATTCCACAAGTTGACAACTCGATTGAAGAAGAAATTCTTAGATTCGTGTGAGTTAAAAGATTTACCAATAATTTTGCAACCGTTTCCCCGCGTGTAATTAGATTGGTCGATAGTGAAGTACTTACTACAGTTCATATTGTCGATGCCTTTGATGATTTTGAACACTTGAATTAAGTCACCTCTTAATCTGCGCTGGGTTAAAGGAAATAGATTTAATTCTCTAAGACGCTCTTCATATGGTTTGTTCTTTAGGCTAGGTATAATTTTGGTAACTCTACATTGAACTCGTTCTAGCTTGTTTATGTCTTTTTGGTAATAAGGGCACCAGCATTGAACGCAGTATTCCAGAAGAGGGCGGACTAAGGAATTGTAAAGGGTTAGGATTTCGTCTTTGGATTTATGCTCAAATGATCTGCCTATAAAGCCAATTATTTTGTTTGCCTTCTTAACAACTTCTGAACATTGTTGACTCGGTTTTAGGTTACTCGATATTGTTACTCCCAGATCGGTTTCTCTGTTTACATTCTTAAGCTGAGTGCCATTCATCGAATAGTTTGCTTTCTCATTTAGGTATCCGATATGTAGTACTTTACATTTATCCGCATTGAAACTCATTTATACATACATACATACATACATAAAATTTTAAGACTGAGTGTTCCACACATAAGTGCAGTTTCAGTCTCTTGTCCTAATGGCGGCGTTCCAGGCAACCCTGTTAAGGGCTGCTTCACTTGTCAAGTTCTTGGATTTGAGATCGGCGCGTATAGTCCGATCCCAGGTCTTCCTCGGTCCACCCCTTGGTGCAGCTCCCTCCACAATCACAGACCTGCATTTTTTCACCCAATTTTGTTCATCCATTCTCTCCACATGTCCATACCATCCCAGTCTACTTGTACGCATCACCTCGCTAATACTCTTTATACCTAAACGTCTCCTCAGCTTAACATTTGTTATTCTATCCTGTAGCCTGGCCCCACACATCCATCTCACCATTCTCATCTCATTACGCTCCATTCTGTTGACATCCTCTACTTTAATTGAAACTCATTTGCCAAATTTGGGCCCAATGTGACAATTTATCTAGATTGTGTTGCATATCGTCAACTTGATCTTTTGAGAGTACGCTATTTGCAATTTTTGTATCGTCAGCAAATTTTGAGATTGTACAGGCGAGACCCTCATCTATGTCGTTGATGTAAATTAGAAAGATAATTGGTCCTAGTACCGATCCCTGGGGTACCCCGCTACTTACATTGGTCCATTTAGATGCCTTACCGTTTATGACTACTCTTTGCTTTCTGTCGCTGAGCCAATTTTCTATCCATTTCAACACACCGTCTTGTATTCCATGCGCTTTTAGTTTTAGCAGTAAACGTTTGTGGGGAACTTTGTCAAGGGCCTTTTGAAAATCAAGGTATATAATATCTACAGCTTTACTCTCATCGTAGAGGTTGAGGATATCGTGGAAGAAGTCTAAGAGGTTTGTTAAACAGGAACGTTTTTTACGAAAGCCGTGTTGAGTATCTTTAAGTATGTTATTTTCCTCTAAGTGATTTACGAGTCTGTCTCTTATGACCGTTTCTAGCATTTTACATACAACTGAGGTTAAGCTAATTGGATGATAGTTACTGGGTAGGGATTTGCTGCCTTTTTTGAATATCTGTGTTACGTTGGCTAGCTTCCACTGATCAGGCATAGTTCCAGACTGCAAGGATTTATTGAATAGTAATGTCAGTGGTTTGGAGAGCTCATCCTTAGCTTCCTTTAGAACTCTAGGCGAGATTGTATCAGGTCCTGGCGTTTTATTTACCTTGAGTTTATCTAAACAATTCAATACTTCTCTCTCTGTAACGGTGATATTGCTTAGAACATCTGAATTATCAATCTGAATCGGCGATGGTGTAGGGATATCACTGAGGTCTTCTGTTGTAAAAACTGATGCAAAGAAGGTATTGAGGGCATTACTCATTTGTACTTCGTCTTTGGTGTATTCTCCATTTTCATCGACTAACGGTCCAACAGTTGAAGTAACTACTTTTTTCTTTCTGATATAACTATAGAATTCTTTCGGGTTTGTTTTACTTTGATTCGCAATATGTAACTCTAGGGTCTTTTTACTTTGCTTAATTAATTTTTTGGCTTTGCGTCGTAGCTCTACAAATTTCACCCGTTCTTCGTCATTTTGTGAGGATTTTAATCTATCATTAGCAAATTTTTTAGCAAGCAGGCAGTTTGAAATATCTTTATTCCACCATTTGGGCTTATTATTATGGCCTGGACGCCGTATTTTCGATGGTATGCAGTCTTGCACTGCTTTTAGGTAAGTGGTTTCGAATAACTTCCAAGATGTATTTATGTCGTTATTGTTAATTAAAAAGCTCCAGTCAGTTTCTTTAAACATAGCTCTAAGTTTATGAAAGTTTGCTTTCTTGAAATTAGGGACTTTTTCGATGCTACTATTTGGTTCGTTACTAGTAAAGTTTAAAGTGAAAGTTATCGTACGATGGTCGCTGTTACTGAATTCATCACCAACATTCAAATTCTCTATTAATTCTTCTTTTGTTGCAAGTACAATGTCAAGAACGTTATTACCACGGGTCGGTGTTCGAACAAATTGATAAAGCGAACTCTCTTGCAAGTTCGTATACAAGTCATGTCCGGAGTGTGAAGTAAGAGTATCGCCCCACTTCGTCACAGGTAAATTAAAGTCGCCAAAAAATACGGTATCTTGTGAGTTACTTACATCTGCAATTTGTTCATAAATTTCTCGGTCAGTTTGCACTGATTGAGCTGGAGGTCTGTATATTAATGCAAGTATTATTTTTGTACCTTTATTATTCTTTATTAGCACAAAAGATGTGTCGACGTTCACAATTTGAGGTTTTGACAAGAGGGTCGGGTTAAGACTTTCTTTGATATAAAATAAAACGCCACCTCCATTTTTATTTATTCGGCTTTTCTCAAACATTACATAGCCGGGAAGTGAATACTCTGCTAAAAAGTCTCTATCTACTGTATTGAGCCAAGATTCTGTTATACCAATCACATCATAATTTTCAGTAAACACTAGTTCCTCTAAATCTGAAAATTTATTGCGTATGCTACGAGCGTTTGCATAGAAAAACTTTAAAGTTGCGGTTTTAGAACTCACAGAACGTTCTTTAATCAAATTTTTGGTTCTGATCGGATCTACATTTACATTCATGGCTGACATCGGTCCTCGGTCGTTATCCCTGGCGGTTTTGAATTTGGGTCGTGTTGGTGGAGCTTTATCCAAATTCGCGGTTCTTGACAGATTAGCATTTAATTCCTTCGCAGGTTGCCGCCCTCGCTGTCTTCGGTCCTCCTTCCTGGTTGTCCTGTGCTGAGTCGATTTCTTCTCCGAAAATCCTTCACCGCATCGTTGAGCAGACGCCCAAAACGTGCTGCTCCCACCTGGTTCAGATGAACTCCATCGTCCGAAAACAAATAGTCATCGTAGTAGAAATTGTCCCAGGTGTCGACGAATCCCACGTTTTCCTTCCTGCAGAGGTTTGCTAGACAACGATTTGTGCTGGTGGCTGTGTTGTAAAATCGGCTCTCTACACCAAGCCGGGGGACGATTCCTGAGACGATGATCCTTGATGACTTCTCCTTAAACGACTTGATCAGCTGCTGGTACTTGAAAATCAAATCTTCCGACCGGGTTCGCTGTACATCGTTGGATCCAACGTGGATGACGTACATTGTATTAGCAGGGGCCAGCTTAGATACTTCGTCAACTGCAGCAACTACGTCGTCCACACCACCACCAGGGATACAAAAACGCTTCCTGGTCTTAGGTGCTCTGGCGCAAAACTCTGTGAGCTGACCACGTAAAAAGGTCTGGGATCGGGGGAGTGCTGGAGGCCCCTAGTGATCCTTGGTCTCTGGGTCTTTGCCTGGGTGACCTAGATGTGTGTGAGTTATATATATACAGTATATTTTTTTTTTTATATTATCTTTACATGTATTTTTTTGTTAATGCTTTATTGTTTCTATTCAGGCTTTATCTTGAGTCGGCCACCCCCAGCTATGGGTTATGTGCCTGAGTATATATATATATATATATATATATATATATATATATATATATATATATATATATGTATATTATGTTGTATATACAGTATAGATATATTCCTAAACACACTTACCCCGTTTTTCTTTATTGCTCATTTTGCGAGTCTTATTTTGTTCTGTGGCTAATTGGTGTGACCCGTCTCGAGCAATCTTTACTAATGTGATTTTGGGGGATTGCAGGCGATATACTACAGTAATAGCTTTGTTTTCTTATAACCTTATACTAATGTTTTTCTGTGGTCAATAAACTCCTCCACCAACCGTTTATCAAATCTTTATAATCATTTTGGAATAGTATATGATTATAATGACTTTCATTTTTATAGTATGGTACACCCTGTAAAAGCTAACATTATAATTTTTGCGACAGTAATACTCAAAACAAGCTGGAAACTGTGAATAATAAACTATGACAGCCTAGTCTTTCTGAGAGGTGGACTCCGAAATACTTATGAGAATGGACGTTATCAAGGTACCAGTACTGTACCGGTACTTGATGGTTATAGAATGCTAAGAAAGATACAGGCAAGTCAAATGAGAGCGAGAGCTAGTAGTGGAAGACTAACTGGTTTTCGAAAGGAAACTGGAAAACTATCCTTAAGAATAGCTTCCATGAAATGGAAAATGCATTGTCACGAGCAAGTAGAGCTTGAATAGACAAATTAGCATGGAAGAATTTCTACCATGGCCATCCTTTAACAGGAATTTCCTAGAAGGGAGCAATGTGTCGGAGAGGATTATGATTAACAAGATCAGGTTTAATAGTTTTTAAAATGCAAATTGATTCATACCATAGGTAGGTGGAGTTTTTCTTGTCCTAACCGAGTATGCTCCCCTATTAACCTTTGGAAATCTAATTTCATAGGCCAGTTCCCCATCTGATCCTCTTGCTTGGCATCTGTCTGCGTTTTCATTGAAGTGCATTGTAGCAAGCTGTAGCCTAAAAATAAAAAGATTAATAATTGGCGATCGGAAATCCCAACCAGTAGATATAAACCAATACCAAACTACATTACCAATGATGCTAGGTTAGGACTTAATTTGGAACTGATGAAATTGACTCTAGTACTATTATGTAGCATGATATATGTTGCAAGATTCTTAGATGGCTAGAAACTTTGTAATTGGTGTGATCCAATACTACCCACAACAAATGAGTCGAGTTAGATTAATATATTTAATACATATTTTTTTATGGAGTCAATATTGTATCAATTATTAAAATCAATTTGACCACCACATGCAAGTTTAGTATACCCTATAGGCACATCTCATTCAAAACCTCTCTTTGCTTCTATCCCCATTCCCTCATCACCGAGTATTTTAATATAAAACCATATGTGCTTACGCTTCGCTCGTGTGGCCACCCCTTCGGGGATCAAGGCGTCCGGCATTAGGTAGATAGCTTACGCAAATTTAATGCTCTATCTATCTGTCTATTGCCGAAAGCCGTGATCTCCGAAGGGGTGGCCACGAACGAAACGCCCCCATGCACCTCTGTCCCCAGTCATTCGACGCCCCTCCTCCCATCCAGCATTGCTTTCATGCATATACTTTTCAACTCCATTCTTCCAGCTCTCTCTTGGTTTACCTCTCCCTCTCCGTCCTTCCACCTCGCCCTCGTACACTCTGTCATTCTCTCGCTTCCCATACGTTCCACATGGCCGAACCATCTCAAAGTGTTTCTTTTCACACTTTTCAGCACATCTACATCCACACTACACTGCTCTCGTGCTGTATTCGTCTGTCTATCCCTCCATGTAACTCCGTACAGACTTCTCAAGTAACTAATTTCCACCCCTCTCACTTGTTTTTGTTTTGTCTCTCCAATAACGTAAGTTAATGTCAGGATTACCACTCTGTCATGCAAGGACTTCTTTACTTCCATGCTGACCACCCTATTTCTTGTTACTGCTTTCAGCAGTCCTACAAACTTTCTTCTCCTGTTGCACCCTCTCCCGCACTTCTTCATCCATACCCCCATCTTTACTCAACACACTTCGCACATATTTAAATGAGTCGATATTTTCCATAGCTGTTCCAAACATATTTACCAGACCTTGCAACTCCAATTCATTATCGCTCATTAGCTGCTTAACTATTATATTTTCCAGACTAAAAGGTGATGGATTACAGGGCTTTTACTGTACTGTCAGAAACATGAACAAGCAGATGTGAATAAGTACTGTACCAATTATGGCCTTATTAACACTCAAGCTGCGGGACTCGACAATAGTCGAGTGCGAGAACCATGGCCTATTCAGCGGGTCCCGACAATATACGGGTGGGATTTTGAGCACATTATCGGCTCTGAGAGAGAGTCCACGCATTGGGAGGACTGCAGACGGGCTCTGACCGTTCGCCGTGGACCTAGTCCCGCCACTGACGTCCCCACCACACGTCTACCCATCCCTGGTCCCGCGAGACAGGGTAAAAACTGAGGAAATTACTGTATTTTACGGTTTTTGCACTAGTGTTGCAACATCAATGCAAGAGAACCCGTGGTCGTAGAAGGATGAATCAGGTGTCATTGGAAAGCTCTATTATCGCCCTTTCACGGATACATAATTGTATTACGCTCTGGCTCTTGTTTATGCATGAAAAGAGCATGGAATGAAGCTCGCTTAGGGTAAATATGCCCGCCACATAGGTAGTATAAATAAAAAATATCCCCGTCCGTAAGGGGTTAATGAAGGTTTTCCATGAAGAAACAAGACACTGGTTATAATGGTTATTATGATGCCAATACAGGATACCATAGACTGTAGTGACTCAATATTATTCATAATAGGTACCTGCACAACATTCCTTTATAAGAAAAGGCCACATTCTTGGGGGCAAATTTCAGAATTAGACTGGAATGACTCAAGGTTTGATGTCTGGTGTAGAGGGCTCAGCTTTTGAACATCCTTTAGTAGCCCAGTTCTTGTTATGATGTCCTCAAGCTTCTGACATGCTTTTGTGCCTGCAAATCAAAATATAATTGTCAGGTACTGCCTAGTTTTAATTAAAATCAAACAATCATATGTCAGATTTGGTGGCAGATTCTGAGGAGAAACTGCAGCGAGTAGTCAAAGAGTTTGGTGTGGTATGTGGAAGCGAGTAAGCTGAGGGTAAACATCAATAAAACTAAAGTGATGGTGTGTAATTGAGGTGCTCTTAGGGTGAATCTAGATGTGCGGCTGGATGGGGAAATAGTGTACTGGAGCAAGTGGAGTGTTTTAAATATCTAGGAGAAGTGATTAGCAGGGACACAGGTATGGAAATGGAGGAAAAACGGGGAGAATGAAAAGGAAAGAAAGTTTTAGAAGCAATCTGAAGTATGTGGAAGGTGAGAAATCTCGGAATGAAAGCTAAAATTGCCATTTATCAAGGGATAGTTGTACCAACAGTGATGTATGGAGCTGAGACATGGGCTTTGAAGGCAAAAGAGAGAAGAAAGCTGGATGTGCTGGGAGATGAGCTGCTTGAGGAGTAGAGACAGACTGAGGAATGAAGAAATACGTAGGAGAGTGGGGCAGCAGGAACCTTTGTCGGCCAGAGTGGACAGTAAGGTGCTGTGCTGGTATGGACATGTTGAGCGAATGGGAAATGAAAGGCTTACACCGAGAATATGTGACTTGGATACAAGGGGAGGTAGAGGGGTAGGAAGACCTCCATTGAGATGGAGATTGTGTACTACAGTACAAGCGTTGAAAAATAAATAAATTACTACAGATCGGGCAAGAGAAGTGGTTATAATTAGGAATGAATGAAGAATGCTTGTAAATAGATGAGTGATAACGTGGTCGTTTGGGAGAGGGGGTCGGGTGTCAGTTGGACTAGATAATAGTCTGTCAGGCGCCTGGCTCGGGGAGCCGATATATATGAAGGGTCATGCCTGGATAGGTGTTGATGGGGTTTCGCTGTGTGTCTGCCTGCTGAGACCGGAACCTCTCTGGGATGTCTGGGACCTAGGTTTTTTTTGCTGGATGACCCCCAAATGGGCCTGGGTCTCTTGAGTTTTCTCCTGGGTGACCTAGATATGTGTGTGAGTGTTTTGTATGTTTGTATTTGTATGTTTTCCATATTGTAGTCAATCCCAAAATACTTGATTGAAACATGTACCATATAGGGGGAAAAAATGCCCTATAACATAGAAACACATACACACAATGCAGTCAATAATAATATTTATATTAATATTAATAATCAAAATAATAATAATACTGTAATAATGAGGTGAGGTTGAATGGTCAGGTTATTGAGAATGACAGCTCATGTAACTATTTGGGCAGTGTGATGAGTAAAGATAATATGGAGGATGAAGCATGGGAGAGGGTACAAAAGGGGAAGTGGGTTGTAGGAATGATGAAAGCAGTGACAAGGAATTGCATGGTCAGCATGGTTGTGAGGTAAGCCAGACATTGACGTATGGGAGTGAAGTATGGACGTTGTTGGAGAGGCACACATCAAGAGAAAGGGGTGGACATATGTTACTTGAGATGTGCATCTGGAGCTAAATGGATGTTTCAACTTTCATGATCTTTCATGAATATACTACATATTCAAATTAATTTTGGACAAATTTCTATTTCAACATAATGTACTAATATGAACATAATGCTTACTTGGCTGCAGCCACATCCTATCATTTTTGTCCATAGGCTCATGCAGACATCCAGGAAAATGCTTATTATGATGGTAATGCACATTTTGAACATGGTTCAACACTGATGTCCACTTGGCAATCCTTTCTTGAGGACTGTGAGATGTTACAGCTACATAATATAGATGATTTATTATGCTTTTTCTCCATCTACCAACGATATCACAATCTCTTTCCTTGGCCAACTTCTCAAGCTTCTTGGAAATACCTGGTAACAACAAACAAATTACAAGTCCTGATATGTACACTTGGTCAAAGAATTATCTGCACCCTTACGCTGATTATCTAGTGTGTAAAGCTCGGTAGAGTTGGCATCTCTGCCTGCAGCTATATCCATCCGAGACGAGGATCGTCTCTTGACACATGGATATAGCTGCAGGCAGAGGTGTACACAATAGATTATCAGCGTAAAGGTGCAGATAATTCTTTGACCAAGTGTACAGTAGTATACAGCATGTTGCTAACTGTAGCCTACTGCAAACTACTATACTTTGCTGCAGGAAGGAATTTCAACCTTATATATTGTTCATTCCCGTTGCAAAAGCATTAGGCTATTCATTTTGCAGTTGGGTCCAGTACATGATTAGATTGATATCCAGTATTCAATAAATAGATATTAACCCATACTGTACTGTAGGATACAGTAATAAAAGTCCCCCCCAGTCCCAAGGAATGTGGCCAAAATGGCAAGATAGGACAACCTTCCACCTCAAGAGATGAAGGAAGACTGGTTTCCCCAGCCTTCAGAGGGTCTTATATAAGCTGAGAAGTGTTCAAATGTCAATTACAAGGAAATTACATTACTGATGGCTACTAGCCGTTGCTGGGACTGGGGAGTGACTTCTCTACTGACGGCTAGTAGCCGTCGCTGGGATTGGACGGGTTAATTGTGGTCATTTGCTGTACCATTAACTGTCTGGTGGTATAATGTTGAGAATGTGTAAGTGTCATAGACATTCAAGATACATTGAATAAGCCATATAGGGATTTTTCACTGGCTTCAAAGACACCTAAAATATTGCAGATGATAAAATGAGGAACCAAGACACACTACGCTTTACTACTATGAGTAGGCCTAGTAATATATTAATTATGTTCAGGTCATTTATTATGCATAATTTTCTCTGTAGCCCTCACTCCAAGATTCAATAGCGCTAGAAATATTAGACAATAGTGGACATACTTTATAACTGAAATAATATTACCCATTTCATTGCTCAAGGGAGACAATACCAACCAGGGCTAGTGGAAAACTTTCATTCCTGAGCAGGGCTTGACCTCAAGACTCCTAGGGAAGGCACTCTCCACTAGACCAATGTTATGTGTGATACGTACCAGTATCGCTGCACATAAATCTGCCGAAACAAAGACTAACGCCCTCCCTGACTTTATATCTTTCGCTTTCTACTCTCCTGCACTATGTTAATTGCAACGAGTCACTGGTCGTGAAATCCTTCTTTCAATCATGGGTGCGTGGTTTATTTTTTCTTTATCTTGATCTAATTATTATGTACTGTATAATACTGAAAATAGAAAATACTGTAGTCAAATAATGATGCTGTTTGGGTTACAGGCCGAATTGGTACACTGTCCAAGAGTTTTTACCTCATAACACCCAACCAAATTACTGTATATAGAAATGTGACTATGGGAAAAATACAGGAGTGTTAGAGAAAAGTGGGGTTAGCACATTATTAGTGGTGGATCAAGATAAGTAAAAGGAATCGTATATACAAATATTGTTACTTCCATGACTACATTATTAAAAAACTTTACCTTAATAGGCCTAAACCATGTCTGTGTACATGTCCAAAAAGAAGTGTTTTCTTCCTGGTAATAATTCTAAGATGCAGTACTCTGTTCCATCCTTCCATCTTTATTATTTCATATATATCTATTTCCATTCATATGTACATTCTTCAACAAAGCTAACTTTTACAGAACTAAATATATCTATACTACAGTATTTATGAATGCAGGAAAGGCAAGCAAACCTTGGATGCCAAAAGGAATTCTGTACTTGCTATTACTATACATATTTACTGGTACAGTATACTGTAGATAGAAACCAAAAATATGAAAACAACTGTGACTGTTGAAGGCTATACTTTTCCTTGAAAATCTTGGTAATCGTTAATTCTGCCCATAACACTAAAAAAACTGTTACAGCACCGATTCAGGTGCATTGTATTCTTTGCAACTGTATTTTTAAATATTATTTTATTAGTCCAACCATTCTAATCCCATTCATCCTAATATCTTGCTTTCATTAAAATGTTAAATCTAATCTTTAATTCCTTACATCACCATCACCAATATTATAGATATACCGGTATATACAGGGTATATATACGATTTTCATGATCAGATACATGCACCTGTACATGCATAAATTTTAAGACGGAGTTCTCCACATGAAGTGTGGTTCAAGTCTCATGTCCTAATGGCGGCATTACAGGCAGCCCTATTCAGAACTGCTTTTCCCTGCTACATCTAATTCTTGTGATAGTGGCACCTCGGCCCCACCACGGCAAAGATGCCATCTCCCAAGTATCAAAACATCTCCACCAACTCATTGCCAAAGTTCTCACTCTCCAGCCTGTCATTCAACATAAGTTCACCTTTGCATACTATACATACACATTTCTCAACTTCAAACTTCTTCCTCAGCAGAGGTCCTTTCATTCTAGTACAGCGCTTCTTCCCTTGGTGTACCCAACAACAACAGATGCTACACAACAAATTCATTATTTGCCAAAATACAGAGGCCATAGTGCATACCTTTAGCACAGTGCCAGACATCATAGTAATGCATTATTTCTGGCTTGTGTTCTCTAACATATTTTTGAACTTGTGGATGTCTGTCGGTAACCAGGACGTCGGCTTGTAGGCCAGACCTCTCAAGGAAGTCAAGGCTGCGGACGAGTCCTTCCTTCTCCATATGTGAACTGCTTCCCACCTCATTACTCTAAATGATAAATTATGTATGATTGTCAGTTGTCAATTCAGTAATACAATCGTATTTTAATATATATATATATTTCTTGTTTTAAATATCTCACTTTAGGAATGTAGTCAAAAGGATAATCTCCTTTTCACCTTTGCTTTGGATTAAACCAAACCCAAGGTTATTGAAAAACTTGAATGTATGGATAACTGCATCAAAATGATAGAGTTTCAAAGAGAGCAAGCATGTTACATTTGTCCAGACATTCAAGCTTTCTATAGTTTTGACCTTGAGACTGTTGAGAGTAAAGATGGTACAATACTTTGGCAATTCACAGTATAGTATGGGTATTCTGCATTCCCTTTAGCCGAGCCCTATGCAATTTGCTGTTTTGATAACATCAGTCCTGAGATTTTTAAAATGTTGCTTTATTTTTTACTAAATGGCTTGGGTCAAGAACAGACTGTTTTGGAGGTGGTACGCCCTAATAAGAGTACATCAGGGTGGTAGGGGGCTACACCGACTCTGTGCAAGGGTTGGTAGTCAGCAAGGCTTCCATGATGCAAAGCTTTAATGCTACACCTATATTTAGATTGTATGGATATTATTTTGAGTCAGTTTTGTAAACTTGTATAAGTTACAATGCTAGGACTGAGCTTGATGTTTTTTTTTTTTTTTTTTTTTTCTCTCACTCGGTTTTAAGTGATTTTAGGATGAATTGAAGCCTGTGCCTTTTAATTATTGTGTTAATATTAATTACTATGTACTGGACTGTCCCTGAAAATATAATAAGGTTCGTATTTGTCATTAATATGGTGAATTTCACATACAAAAACAAAATAAAAGTTATCTCAATTTTCTCTGGCGACGCGGACTTTCCTCTTCTAATTCGGCATTTTTCCTCTCTTAAGTTGAACACAAGTCGGACTTCGGACATCTCGGAAAATCGGGCTTCTCGGAAGTGGTCTCCCCCCAATTAGTCTGAGATAGTGAGGGTTTACTGTATACAATGGGGGGGGGGGGGATGTTTCCTAGCCTACTGCCCCACAAGGAAAAGTAGGATGACTAACCTCACTCTAGGTAGGACCAGTCCCATGTAGCGAGTTTCTTCTCGGGTAGATGCAAAATTACAATGATACCGGTACATGCACAATAACTTTTTTTCTGTACATGACAATATACAATACTGTATTAGGACTGTTGCATGACTTTCCCTAATATCAACTTCAGGAGCTGCACTAAAATCACCTTATACCAAGCAAATTTGGCATAGTTATATGTATTTTATATATATATATATTATATACTGTATATATACTGTATACAGGAGCTGTGGTGGTCGAGTGGTGAGCACACTCGCGTGTTAATCTGCAAGACCCAGGATCGAATCCACACCACAGCGGACATTTAGTGGATGTGGTAGTATGTCCTAGCATTTTTCACATGCTTGCATCCAGTCAGGGGACATCCTGACGACGTATACAGATTAAACACACATAACAAAGCCACTCCAACACCTTCCTCTCTCCAACACCCCTTCTCCCCTCTCAACACACTTCTCTGAGCTAGTGCCTGTATAGAATCGTAAGATTCAGAGTCGTAAAGATTCCAGGATGAGCTCAATAACGGCGGATCCCCAGATTAGCCGTGGTGATTGCACCTAAACACCTACAAAAGTTACAAAGTTACAGGCCGTAGCTTGATTGGTAGAGCGTTCGCCTGCTAACCGTGAGGTTGGCAGTTCGAGCCTCGGGCCAGCCAGTGTGTGTTATTGGCAGATGTCAGTGCTGTTGGTGAACGGTGCAGTCTAGCAATCTGTGGCAACTATTCACTAAGTCCCTGATTCATCAGGGCACCCACCCTAGCCTTGCTATTCAGCAGGGAGTGTATGGTGGTAAAAACTGCATCATACATTATATATATATATATTACAATGGATGTCCAAGTTATTATATGGCTTTGATTATGTCATTCATAATTATATATATATATATACCGGTATATATGTATATATATATATAATTATGAATGACATATTCAAAGCCATATAATAACTTGGACATACATTCTAATGTCTTAATTTTTGAGATATAATCAGTAATTTTCTTGTTATACTGTAATGTAACTTTCTCCAAGCTATTAATGGAAAAATAATACAGTACTCATATAATTATTATCAATGGAATTTAATTATCAACATCAGTAGACGTCTGACAAAACTGACTGGGAGCAACGTCCACAGAAGTTTTACAGATATTTACAAAATACAAGCCATCAGATGGATGGATAGTTAAATCACCAAATCTGGCAGACCATCTAATGGATTAAGGCATCTGGCAAAAGATAAGACTGGTGTAAACTCTAAAATTATATACTGTACATGAAAGTTGACTACAATATCTATACCTATGAATCATTTACTTCCAGATCTACTTGCTTACTAGTAAAAAAGTAATGTACCTGCACCAACTGAATGTCTACACAAACACACATACACCAAAAAAAAAAAAAAAAATATGAATTGTAGCCCAGCCTCGGAGTCCCCAGGGGGGGGGGACCATAAATGCCCCCTCACCCGACCGACCATCCCCTGACGACCCCACACAATTACCTGGACCTCGGCCTGTTACTCTTTCTATTAATTTCTGCAACATTCGCGGACTTTCCTCTAACTTTCACTCTGTTGAGCACCATCTCTCCTCCTACAAACCTGATCTTCTCTTCCTCACCGAAACTCAGGTGTCTGTAGCAACATCCAGCAACCCCTTCTCTGTATCCTCCTACTTTCTCTATCCTAGTTTCAAAGCCAAAGGCGGATGTTGTGCATATGTGCACAACAAACTCACTTGCTCTCGTGTTCCCGATTTCGACTCCTCTGAATTCTCAACTTTATGGCTCAAACTTTCCTGTCATTCTCTTACTAAATATTTCTGTGCTGTCTATCTTTCCCCTAACTCTACCAACTTTCACAATTTTTTGACTATCTAAACTCTACAGTGGAACACATTCTATCCATTTCTCCTTTCTCAGAAATCTCCATCTTAGGAGATTTCAACGTTCACCACCGCCATTGGCTCTCCTCTCACACTACTGATCCACCTGGTGAACAAGCCTACGTCTTTTCTATCCTAAATGACCTAGAGCAGTTAGTTCAGCAACCCACCCGTATCCCGGATCGCATCGGAGATCGGCCCAACATTCTTGACCTGTTTCTAACTTCTAACCCTTCTTCTTATACTGTCGATCTTTTCTCTCCTTTGGGCTCCTCCGACCATAAACTTATCTCTGTCACCTGTCCTATCTCTCCAGTACAGCCACCCGATCCTCCTAGCCGGCGGCGCTTGTGGCACTTTGGCGCTGCCGACTGGGAGGCTCTTCGGCAGTACTTCTTTGATTTCCCATGGAATGATTTCTGCTTCCATGGCCGAGGACCCTCGGAGAGTGCTGAACGCATTACCGAGGTAATCCTATCGGGCATGGAAGCATACATTCCATTCTCTTTCTCTCAGACTAATGCTAAAAAATCTTGGTTTACTCACGCCTGTTCTACTGCTGTCCGCAATAAGGAGGAAGCATTCAAACGGTACCGACGCCTTAAAACTCAAGACTCATTCTTCATATGTTTCTGCCCGGAATCAAGCCAAATCGGTTCTTCGACTTGCCAAACACTTTCATCAATAATAAATGCACTGAACTATCCAACTCTAGCTCTTCCCAAGCTTTCTGGCATCTAGCCAAAAACCTCTCCAACAATTTCTCTTCCTCGTCTTTCCCTCCCCTTTCCCACTCTGATGGCACAACCATCACTTCTTCCTCTGACAAAGCCAAACTCTTCGCTCAAACTTTTGCTAGAAACTCTACATTGGATGATTCCGGTGCTATTCCTCCCTCTCCGCCCTCCTCTCTCTTACTTATGCCTAATATCCTAATCTCTTCTAAAGATGTACTTTCTACCCTCTCTGGGCTTAACACTAATAAGGCGTACGGTCCGGACGGTGTTCCTCCTGTTGTTCTCAAAAACTGTGCTTCCGTGCTGACTCCCTGCCTAGGCAAACTCTTTCGTCTCTGTCTATCCTCTAACGTCTTCCCTTCATGCTGGAAGTTTGCTCACATTCAACCTGTCCCAAAGAAGGGTGACCGCTCTCAACCCTCCAACTATCGTCCAATTGCTCTTATCTCTTGTCTTTCTAAAGTTTTTGAAACTATTCTTGCTTCCAAATTTCTTAAGCATTTCTCTTCTCATAATCTGCTCTCAGATCGCCAGTATGGCTTCCTTAAGGGTCACTCTACTGGTGATCTTCTTTCATTTCTTACTAACTCTTGGTCATCCTCCTTTCGGGACTTCGGTGAGACTTTTTCTATTGCACTAGACATATCGAAAGCCTTCGATAGAGTCTGGCATAAATCTTTAATTTCTAAACTACCCTCCTTCGGTTTCTATCCCTCCATCTGTGCCTTTGTCTCTAATTTCCTTTCCGGCCGTTCCATAGCCGCGGTTGTGGACGGCCATTGTTCACTTCCTCACCCTATAAACTCCGGTGTTCCTCAGGGCTCTGTCCTATCTCCTATTCTCTTTCTAATTTTTATAAATGATCTCCTTAACCTCTGAAGTGCGCATGGGGGTAATTGGAAACGTCCCCCTGTGCTGACGTATTTGAGGTGTTTCCGTCACTAAAATATTCATTGTGCCATTAATAGCATTAATACTTATCCATATGCACCTATTATGGGTTGATTATAAAGGTATTAACCTGAAACAACAATAAAACGAGTGAAAACAGCGTTTGGATGGTCAAAATCGGAGATATAGCCCGCGAGTTGTATAATGTATGGGTGAGGCAATCTGCTTTCCCGCCAATTTCCCCCAAGGCCACTGAGACACAGTCGATCGATACTCTCTCTTGCACTCGCTTGCTATCAGTGATGACCACACCCTCCAATCGGATTTCTAATGTTAGCACGAAAATATACCTCAGAATAAGGGAATAACAGGGAAAATAGGTGATAACTGAAGGAGAGGAGGAAAGTGGGGAAGGAAGGGAGGTGGAGGACTGAGATTTTGCATGGCCCAGGGGCCAAAAAAAATAAATAAATACATTTTTTTTTTTTTTTTTTTTTTTTTTTTTTTTTTCGATGTCAAAAGTTGATTTTTTTTTTCTCTGACTCTTAAGAGTCTCCCCGCAGTGCGCCGGGGGAACTCTTAAGAGTCTCCCCGCAGCTCCCGGGTTAACTGTACCTTAATTCCCATCCATTCATACACAGACGACTCAACCTTGCACTACTCCATTAGTTTTTCAGAACGCCCCAGCCAGCAATCCCTCAACGACAAACGTAATGAAGCCATAGAACTCTTAAATTCTGATCTAAATACTATTTCCAATTGGGGCAGAGAAAACCTTGTTAACTTTAATGCTTCCAAAACCCAATTTCTCCATCTATCTACCCGTCAGGATCTCCCAGCGGACTATCCCTTATTCTTCAAAAATCAACCCTTCATCTTCTCTCAATATTCTTGGTGTCTCTTTTTCTTCTGCTCTCATTTGGAAGGACCATATTACCAGTCTTGCTAAGGCAGCCTCCCAGAAGCTGGGTGTGCTCAACCGCCTTAGGGGGTTCTTTTCCCCTGCACAGCTTCTTGCTCTGTACA
The DNA here is from genome assembly GCA_032716605.1 of Paralithodes platypus. Classification (NCBI taxonomy): domain Eukaryota; kingdom Metazoa; phylum Arthropoda; class Malacostraca; order Decapoda; family Lithodidae; genus Paralithodes; species Paralithodes platypus. Next base: position 1,976,654 of record JAVRFV010002276.1, read on the forward strand.
GGGGCATAGTGCGCCCTTGTATTGAGTATTGTTCACATGTGTGGGGAGGTTCCTCTCACACCGCTCTCCTAGACAAAGTTGAAAGGAAGGCCTTTCGTATCATTAACTCCCGTCCACTCACCAACTCTCTGCAATCTCTCTCTCTCCGCCGCAATGTTGCATCTCTCTCGCTATTCTATCGCTACTATAATAATCAGTTCCTCAGAGCTATCCCAGTGCATACCACCTCCTTTACGTAGGGCACGTGGTACCCGTCTTGCAACTCAATCCCACCCCTACTCTGTGCAACTCTCCAACCCAAGAGTGAAACGTTACTCTCAAACTTTCTTCTACTCAACATCTGAGCTCTGGAACTCTCTCCCAGAATCAGTCTTTCCCTCTTCCTATGACTTAAATTGCTTCAAACTCCGTGTGTCCAGGCATTTTGGCTCGAACGTCCCTTGATTTTGGCCCTGTCACTCTTTCAACTATGGGGGAGGCACTCGCTATAGGCAGTTATGCCTTTTGCCTCCCTCAATCACATAGAAAAAAAAAAAATTATAAAAGAGCTAACTGGGAAGCATTCACAAATGAGACAGAACAACACTTCACAACTCTAAACAGTACACCCATCACTAACATCAACAATGCTGTACACATACTCAATAAAACTATCCAAAACGCTGACAAGAAACACATTCCAAGAGGTAACAGAAAAACACACAACCCCAACTTCACACCAGAAATTCAAAACCTCATCAGACAATGCGACATACTGAAACACTCCCCAGCACCCCACACACAAGACATCACACAACAAATTCAAGCACTCAACACCCAAACTAACAACAAAATACAAGAACAACAAAAACTAAATTGGAATAACTTCCTACAAACACTTGATCACAAAACAAACCCCAAAAAACGCTACAAAACACTACACAGCATCACACTTTCCAACAGCAACACAACACAATCACATGCTGCAATCACAACAACAGACTCTACTCCTTCATGTAAACAACAAGCAAACACTCTCATCAATCACTTCTCACATGTCAGCCACCTAAAACCTTACAAAGACGACCGACGTGTCATCCGACGTAAGAGGCAATTCCCCACAGACCCTGACTATACACCCTTCACCAATCACCAGACAAAGCATATCATCAACAATCTCAAGCACTCACCCGCCTGTGGCCTAGACAACATAAGCAACATACACCTCAGACACCTGGGACCACAAGGCATACAAGCACTCACTAACATATCAAACTACAGCTATTCACACAACACAATACCAGACATTTGGAAGCATGGTATCATCACCACATTCCCCAAACCCAACAAAGACCCCACGCTACCCTCCTCGCACCGCCCCATCACACTCCTTTGCTCCCCCTCCAAAGTCATGGAACGCCTAGTATTACAACTAATTACACCTGACCTACCCCTAGCTCCAACACAACATGGCTTTAGGCCACTGCACTCCACAAACACTCTTCTCACAGACCTTACACAAAGAGCTTTTGACGGCATCAACTCAGCTAGACCACCACACAGATCACTATTAGCCACACTCGACATTAGTAAAGCCTTCGATGCCATCCCCCGCCACAACCTAACAAACAAAATCTACAACACAAACATGCACAACAACACAAAAAGGTGGCTGGCCAACTTCCTAGCAGGCAGATGTGCACACGTAACTTTTGCCGGTCAGTCATCTAAAATCAGAAACTTTCCAAACGGAGTCCCACAAGGATCCGTCCTATCGCCCGCACTCTTCAATCTGTACATGCACGATATAACTACAGCCAATACGCCCCAAATAAACTTAGCCTCCTATGCAGATGACATAACACTCACATGCACACACCATGACCCAAAAAGAGCAACAGATCTCCTTCAACCCTATCTCAACACACTACATGGCTGGTGCACTACAAACAGACTTGATCTAGCCCCAGCCAAATCCACCGCAACCCTGCTCACAAGCTGGACAGGAGAACACTAATACATCCCTCAACTCACCATAAACAACACACCCCTAACACATACACACACACCCAAAATCCTAGGAGTAACATATGATACTCATATGACATTCAAACAGCACACCACAAACATTAAAAAGAAACTGACACCCAGACTTAACGCCCTCAGGTCACTTGCTCACACAAAATTTGGACACAACAAAGAAACTACCACCACAGTATATAAACAATACATAAGATCAGTGATGGAATACGCAAGCCCAGCCTGGGCTTCTAACCTAGCTGAAACACATCATAAGACCTTACAGACTATTCAAAACAAAGCCCTGAAGATCATTACAGGCTGCACAGCTACTTCACCCACAGATCACCTACATCAAGAAACCAAAATCCTCAAAGTCAAAGGCCATCTGGACATGAGAGGCACTCAATTCCTGGCAGCAGCCTCCACGAACCAAGACCACCCACTAAACTACATGGCAACACACCCACAGACACCAAGAAATATCAAAACAACACCCAGCACACGGTATCACACACAATTATTGTCCTCTCTCCCTCCCTGCCCACCCCGAACCAACTTCCAGAAGCACATCCATTCTCATATCTCTCGCCGATCCATCCACTCACTCACAGACAACACGCAGCTGCATGCACGACCTCCCGAAATCCATCCTTCCGAATCCTCCCTTCCTCGCGAGGACAGAGTCCACCTGGCCAGGCTGAGATGCGGACACCATCCAGCTCTCCTGAGCTATCAGAAGAGACTGGATGACTCTGTTGTCGACGCCTGCCCGGGATGTAACACAGCACCCCATACCATTAAACACATCATAGAAGATTGCATTTCACACAACCACTTACGCCAACAACACAATCTACACTCAATGAGAGCTCTGTGGGAAAGCCCGATCGTGGCCATGGCCTTCCTCAGGGACTCGGGGCTGTTCGGCCAGGCAGCTTAGGGAACAACAACAACAACAACCCCGTTTGTTTAAATATAAAACGTTCGGCCCATTATAAGACTGTATGCCCCATTTCTTTGTCAATATTAAGACCTTTCGTGCCATTTAAGTGTCGATATTTTCCTGGCGAGTGATAGCGAGCCTGTATTTTAAGAGTAAACGGCCTTCGGCCGTGATATTTTTCTACCGAAAACATATACAAATTGGTCTTGAAGGTGGGTCTAGGGGGCGTTTCCTACAGCTTGATGGAGGTCTAGGGAGGAAACTAAAAAATAATATGAAGATCAAAAATTAGCAAATATATACGCCCAACTTCTATTAATAGGGGACATGGGTCGGTTTTCTGGTGCCCCTTCTCCCTCATGTTTAGCCCCATTAGTTTTCAGATTTTAAGATGTTAGCCCCATTAGTTAGTCGATTTTAAGACCTTTCGCCCCATTTCTACGTCAATATTTAGACCTTTCGTGCTATTTAGGTGTCGATTTTTTCCCTGGCGAACGATAGTGAGCCTGTAATATTGAAAGAACCGGCCGGGACATTTTTCTACCGAAAAATGTACAAATTAATCTAGAAGGGGGATCTAACGGATGTTTATTTTAAATTTGATGAAGGTCTAGGGAGGAAACTAGAAAAATAATGAATACATGAAAAAATCGCCCCAAAAGTGAACGATCTCCCCTTAACCCGTTGAGCCCCGGCTAGTTATAATATTTTGTTCACCCCAGTCCCAAGCCATTTTCACTTCTTTTTTTTGTTTGCTAAAATGGAAGACAAGGATGAGAAATGAAAAAAACTAAAAAAAAACTCACCTCGGTCATTTGGGGGGCGGGGGGGGGGGAGGGGTCGAAAGTTCGTCTCCCCCGCATGACCACCCGCCCGAGAGCACTAGGGTAAAAACTGAGTATGGCATTTTACGGCATACATCCTAAGGAGTGTCTCACATAAATCTCAAGCCTCTAGCTCCCATACGACCGGAGTAATGAAGGTTCAAAGTGGCGGTGAACTAAGGGTGTAAAGTATCCCCACTAAGCCCACCACCACCAGCCGCGCGGCTGTCTCGGCCCGCTCACACCTACCGGCCCGGCTCCCACACACACTACGGTACCTCCCCCTCCTATTCTCCTGCCATTTCCTACCTTACGAGCCACGTAAGTGTTTTTTATATGTCGGACGCACGTGATGCGTCGCTGGGAGTTGGTGATCAAACACTGCCGACGCATCACGTGCGACGCTGGGTCTCACTGGGTTAAGACTGGAATGAATATGAAAAGAAATACAAGAAAATTAGCCTGGGATTCAATTGCTTTGGTTATTTTATCACTTCCAAAGACAAAATAATAACTATAGTTCTAACACTGCATATTTAGTATTATAGTCCGTTCATTTTAGGTTGGGCAGACATCGTAACCTCTAACCTCTGTAACTCAAAAATGGCTAGAGCAAATGAGCTGTCAATTTCCACACCTATTCCCTAGCCAAGTCTTCCGATGTGGTAGTCATATTAGCTCGATAACTCTAGTCCTTTTTGAGTTATGATAGGTTATAGGTTACGATTTCTGCCGAACCTAGAATGGACAGACTGTAGCTCGTTGTTGTTGTTGTTGTTGCTGTTGGTCACTTGAGATCTAGAAAATATATAAGTATAAGGAACAGTCAGAGTAAGCTATGGATATGGCAGAGATCGCTCAGCTCTCACTCTGATAGAACAGCCCATCACCACATGAATAGAACCCAATTATCTCCGCATCAGCTAGGAAAGGCCCTAGCCAAAGGGGGGATAGCTACCCTATTTCAACTCCTTTCGGGGTTGGGCACCCGCCCAGTATAGGTTGTTGTTGTTGTTGTTGTTCCCCAAGCTGCCTGGCCGAACAGCCCCAAGGCCCCGAGCAAGGCCAAGGCCATAACAGAGTGCCCCCACAGAACCCTCCCTGCCGACCACAATAAAGCCTGGAGTGACCGAAGCCACTCCATGGCGGGGAGCTGAGGAGGGTGCGGAAACGCCCGGGAAACCAAAGCCCCACCCAGGGCCCTGTGCCCCTCAGCAATTATGAAGAGAAAGTTGAGGGGCAAATAAGTATAGGTTGTTTGACAGTCTGCTACCGTACAATTCATATTACAGGTCTCTCTCGATTTACGATTGGGTTACGTTCCTGAAAATCTTATCTTAACCCTTTCACGCATTTATGACGCAGAGGTTGCCAGATTAGCAATAATAAATAGAGTCCTCTCACTCTTATAATTACCTCTCCAAAATTAGTTTTCTGCCCACAGCTAACTCAAAGACAACTGCAGAGGTTGAAGTAACTAAACTAAAGGTTTCTAAATACCCCTGATGGTAACAAAGGCTTTAAAGAATCCCCAATAGGCTCAAAATCGCGTCATATGTCGGAGAGGGTTAAATAGAAACACCGTATAGCGAACCATAAAAAAATGGGGTAAATGGGGATGCATTCTGGGACCGGCCAAAACTCAAACCCAAACACCTAAACAACTATATTAATATCGTAAATTGGGAAAATAAATAAGTTAATATAAATTAATATAATAGATATACATTGGCCTACATACACACATTTGAAGACCATGTCTTTCTTGGTCTGCCCCTTGGTGCAGTTCCCTCCATGTTTATGGACTTGCATCTTTTCACCTAACTTTGTTCATATGTCCTCTCCTCATATCCAAGCCTGCTAGTACACTTCTCATCACTGATACTCTTGATACCTAACCTTCACCTTTGCTTTTCACCACATATCCATTTCATTGCGTTCCATTCTGTTGATATCAACCGCTTTGACAGGCCACATTTCTGAAGTATATGTTGAAATGCTGGGTGTGAAGGGAATTCATGGTCTACTGAAATATCCCCAGGCTACCTTTAGGATCAACTTTTCCTGGTACCTGGCGCGGTACGAACCTCTGAAGGGAATTTAACCCCCCTAAAAACCCACAGGTTTTGAGATGCCTTGGGTGGGGTTCGAACCCTGGTTAGTGACCCAACCATCACCACCAGGCCCGCGCGCTAACCCACTGTACTACCACGGACGTACTAAAAGTATAGCAACCTTAGTCCGATTTTTAAGAACCAGGTGATAGTCTCGTGGTGTTATCACGTGATGAGTTTATTGGACTTACCATCTACGACTATTTTACGCTATACCTGACGTCAACTCGGGTTAGTATTATTGTGGGTGCGGGACATTTTCGAGGGCATTACATTACATCCTTCTTTAACTAGGCTAGTCCCTAGCCTATTTTAAGGTCGTAAGGTATCGTAGCTGTATTACCTCAGCAATCTCAATATTGTTGGTATAGGGTTCGCGTGACGGGTGCTCCACGTAGCTACCTGGTCACGTTCCCTAGCTGCCACCAATGAAATGCTGGGTGTGAAGGGAATTCATGGTCTCCTGAAATATCCCCAGGCTACCTTTAGGATCAACTTTTCCTGGTACCTGGCACGGGGTACGAACCTCTGAAGGGAATTTAACCCCCCTAAAAACCCACAGGTTTTGAGATGCCTTGGGTGGGGTTCGAACCCTGGTTAGTGACCCAACCATCACCACCAGGCCCGCGCGCTAACCCACTGTACTACCACGGACGTACTAAAAGTATAGCAACCTTAGTCCGATTTTTAAGAACCAGGTGATAGTCTCGTGGTGTTATCACGTGATGAGTTTATTGGACTTACCATCTACGACTATTTTACGCTATACCTGACGTCAACTCGGGTTAGTATTATTGTGGGTGCGGGACATTTTCGAGGGCATTACATATGTCATTGCGCTTCTAACGCATGAAGTTTGCAACTTTCCCTTCAAGGGGAGAGGGAGTCTTCTCATTGTAAGTAGTGTCAACAGTTCTCTAAACTTTTCCCAGTCGCATCTTATTCTGGCGATAGTTTAGCTTTTTAGCTTTACTTTAGCTTTAGCTTGGGGACCCGCAGAGGACTGCACACGGGTAGTATGATATGCGGGGGTTGTGTGGGGAGTTATGGGACCAACGGGAAGGATAAGGAGAAAAATGTTTGGTGATCCTAGCTTTAAAACTATCAAGAGAGGGACTGTTAACTATATGAGATGGAAGGTGATTCCACTCTTGGATGCTGTGAGGAAAAAATGAGTACCCAAATATGTCGGTGCTTGCTTGGTATGTGTGGTATTTTTGCCTGTGGCTGCCTCTTGTGAATATTTTGTAGGGTGTAAATATGTGTCTTTGTCTACGTCTACTAGACTGTTTGTGATTTTGTATAACATTTGTTGTCTGTGTATTTGTCTTCTTGTTGCAAGTGTGTCTAATTTAATGTCTTGTTTAAGCAAAGTGACCGATGTAGTGTGTCTGTAATCATGTTTGATCCATCTTGCCGCTTCAATTTGTATGGCTTCTAATTTATTAATGTTGTTGTGAGTGTGTGGATCCAAGACCGTGTCGCAGTATTCGTGGTCGAACTAGTCTTTTAAAAGCTAACATTTTGATGTCTGCGTTGCACCTCCTTAGGTTCTTTCGCAGGAAACCCATGGCTTTGTTGGCTTTTGCCCTGATGCTACTCACATGTGTGCTCCACCTCATGTCTGCTGAGAGGTGGACTCCCAAATACTTATGAGTACCGGCAGAGATGGTATCTCCCAATTTATTTATTTTTTTTATTTTTTTTATTTTTTTTAAAAGAGACAATGAACGGAGGAAGGAAAAACACGGATAAAACAAAAAGGTCCATGTGCCTAAAGGCATCCTTCATTCATAAAATGTTTGTAACAACTGGATTTAAACATTTGTAGATTGTAAGTTTGTGGAAAGCAATTCGAGGGAAGTGAATTCCAAAGAGTAGTAGCTCTGGGGATAAATTAATTCTGATAAGCAGAAGTTCTGCATTGTAGAGGAGAAAGTGTAAATTCATGGGCGCTCTCAGCTGCCCTAGTTCTACGGGGAAAGATGTGGAGAGGCGGCACAAGTAGCAAAACTTGTCCATCATTTCCAGTGCCTCATTGCCAAAGTTACCACACTCGAGCCGATCACTCAACACGAACTCCCCTTAGCATATGTATGTATGTATATACTTAGGTACGTACCCCATAGCTGGAGGTAGCCGACTCGAGACATAGCCCGAAAAAACAAAATATATCACACACATATATAGCATTTTGACAGTTCATTCTGGCTATTACTAGATGATATTATTAAGTAAAGAAGGGATCTCCACGAGTTAAAAGGTTTATTGAGATCGACTTTACCCCTTTGATTGCTAGAGGTCTTTTCTAAGCTGTATAAAATCGTCTAATGATAGCCTGAATAAACCGCCAAAATGCGTCATAATCCTCAAAGGGTTAAATACTGACTTCTCGACACTTAGGGGGTGTTTTTTGTCTAGACCCCCTTCTCCCTTATGTTTAGCCCCATTAGTTTTAAGATTCTAAGACGTTCGCCCCATTAGTTTGGCAATTTTATGACCTTTTGTCCCATGTCTTTGTCAATTTTAACTTGCCTATTGTGCCATTTATGTGTTTAGGCCCCAGATCAATAACTTTAAACTCAGGGCGGCGAAGCTCTGGTACAGTTGGCCGTATAAGTTCTGTTCCTTGTTGTGATCTTATGTATGGAAGTAAAATAGCATTAGTAAATTGCGAGTGTGGTTTCTTTTATCAGTTGACTAATCAGATGAGTTAACCACTGCATAAGAAACTACGCTCGTAATTTAATCATGTGCTATATATTTCTATGTATAAGATCATGGAGAGGAAAAGAACTTATGTGGGCAACAGTACAGTATGGAAGACCAGGGGCATGCTATCCATAGACACTGGAAGGTCCTCATCAGTGTCGCTAGAGATGTTACCTGTGATACAATCGTCATCTGGCAGGAAGGAATCTATACCATCACCTTCACTGTCAGCGTCGTATTCGCTATCGACGGAGTCCAGCAAGCCAGGAATGTATTTTGTTATCACAGCATTTTCACGTAGCAGCACTTGCCTTGCAAGTTTCCTTATTATGATCAATAGTATTCTGTATATTTAGTATCTTAGTAGTTCACATGTGCCAGCAAAGAAAAGAAATACTTTTCATCTACATCCCCAAGGACATCCATCAATTGATCTTCTGTGGGAATATCGTGGATGTATTCTGGCAGAGGCAGTGTGGACAAGTTAAGCATTTCCTCTGCGAACTGCTCTAGCTCACCCAGGACAGACGGTGTCAGATCGCTGGGTTTTGTGAGGCTGATCTGGGAATTTGGCGATACAGGGACTTTCATTGTGGTGACCCTGATGGCCCTGATGGGAGATGCAAGGCGAGGTCGTTTACATTGGGACTGGGGACAATGGGGAGGGAGAGATGTTAGGTCACTGTCAGTGCCAGAGCAAGGTGACAGAGATCTCTTAAGAGTTGCTGATACAGGATTTGAACCTGATGGCGACAAGGACTTAGGAAAGACACAACATTTCTGCTGTTTTAGTCCACTAAAGAAATGAACTTTCCATCCATGTTCGATAACAGTAGATTTAACTTTCAACCCCATTTGCCTAAGCAATTTGCCAATGTTGTAAACTGACGCTGAAGGCAGATTGTGGAGGGCACAATATTCCCTGTACTTTAGCACTAATACATCTCTGTTAGTACGGTCCAGAGGGGAGCCAGTTATCAAATAATCTGCAGACATAAACTGCAGGAAATTATCCTTCCCTTGGACGGTTCTCTCCTTTACCCTCAATCCCATTATGTAAATTATGTGACTGGGTTAATAAATTATGCTACTACTGTAACAATATTACAATATCTGTATTTCAAATACACTTAATCACAAACCTACTTCAACTTAACCTATGAAACCAATGGAGAAGCGAAGGGAACTTCCGCGTCTCACACTTTTCAAAAAGGCAATGATTCGAAAACGAATCGAGATTACAAATATGATGATGCAACTTATCTACATTGTATCTCATATTTATTTACACCCTTATGTCGCTGTTTGAGCCTTGTTTACCTTTATATTATAATTATATAGAAGTAATATCGTAGTTATAAGGTAGTAAACGTGATATTTATGTCAATATATAAAATAAACCGAGTGTGATAATCTCAAAATATGTTAGTTAGCGCTTAAAATAGTTTTCTGTAAATAATTGTCATTTAAAGAAAACTTAAATTTGATGGGTAACTAACTTATTTTTCCATGAACATTTTATATATCATCCACATAATAATTACAGATATTAACAAACACAAAAACGTAACATTGATCACTCATAGGCCTTCACCTTCGACGGAGGCAAAACACATGAAGTCAATGATGATTATCCAGAAAACCTAGATTATAGATTACTTGATCTCGGCTTGAAGCGGCTCGCTTGGTGTAGTGACTAGCGTGTAGTGACTTGGTGTAGTGACATTAAAGATTTTTCACAATCACTGAGTCGTTACCATCCCTCATGAGCAAAGGGATGGGGTAGTAGTACAGGACCCCAATGGAAATACGCCTAATCGGCCTTATTGAGCTATCCTTAGCTAGCTTAGCATGCGCTAGCTTTAAGAACTATTATTATTATTATTATTATTATCTTGTACTGTATATAGGCCTAATTATGTAATCAAAGGAGGTTTCTTCTTTACCCCCTTCTCCCTCATGTTTAGCCCCATTAGTTTTGAGATTTGTAGACGTTTGCCCCATTAATTTGGCGAGTTTAAGAACTTTCGCCTCATTTCTTTGTCAATATTAAGGGGAGTCAGACCGTTTTCTGGACACCCTTCTCCCTAATATTTAGCCTCACTAGTTTTGAGATTATAAGACGTTCGGCCCATTAGTTTGGCGATTTTAACACCTTTCGCCCCATTTCGTTGTCAATTTTAAGACCTTTCGTGCCATTTAGGTGTCGATTATTTCCTGGCGAGCGAAAGCGAGCCTGCAATTTTAAGAGGTATTGGCCTTCGGCCGTGACAGTTTCTACCAAAAAATGTACAAATTTATCTTGAAGGGGGGTCTAGGGGGTGTTTTTCTAAGCTTGATGGAGGTTTATGGAGGAAACTAAAGAAATAGGCCTATATGAATACATGAATTAATAGACCAAACAAACGGCCAGCCTCCCCTTAACCTCTCCGCGGCGCACAGGGGGTTTTCTACAGGGTAAGACTGTGCGCACCTATGATGATTTTGGGACCTATTGCCAATTTCGATAAAAAGTACATCATCGTGTAGGGAATGTTTGCGTGCATCGGCCCATATATATTTGACCCCCCAAAAAATGTCTGGGGGGGGTAGGGGAACGGTCCGTAGTTGAAAAATGTGGAGCGAATGGCACCGCGCGGCTAGATTGTCATCGAGCGGCGAGATTTCCCTGCCGAATATTTACGCGCGCAGGGGATAGAAGGAGAGGGAGGAGGGGGTGGGTTACCGCGTATTATCACGTATATCTCCTTTTTCGAGCCCTTTTAGGCTATTTAGAGTATGTATACATGTGTAGGGCACCCATATAACAATGAATATGCCTCATAGTGACCAAAAATTGCAATATATAAGGGAATTATAAGAGAATATTTAGGCGGGAAAGAAGATGTGTTGGAGGTTTGGCGGCAATTTATGAGCTGAGAGTGTGGTTTACGCCATACATATCACGTATATCTTGTACGTAGAGCACTGTCACGCTATAATACAGACTTGTACGTATGTATACGTGCCATATATCAAAATATATACCGCATATAAACCAATTCATGCGATATTTACGCACATTATCAATGAGTTTCTATGCGTGAACCAAGGTGTGAGTGAGTTGTGGTGGGAATGAAAGGGGGAGAGGGTGTGTTACGCCATAAATATCACGTCAATCTTGTATTTAGAGCACTCTCATGCTATAATAAAGACGTGTACATATGTAGGCGTCCCATATAACAAGGAATATACCGCATATAGCCCAATTGATGCGATATTTACGCAAATTGTGAATGTGTTTCTAGCAGACGGAAGCCTGAAAGGGGGGGTTGGGGGTGGGTGGGTGGGAGGGAGGCATGCAGGGGTGCAGTGAGTGAGTGAGTCGTGGAGAGATGGAAGTCAGGCAGATCTCTAGATAGATAACCAGCTTAGTGATAATTGTGGAGGCGCCCCAGGCGTATTGATGTTTGGTATTTTGACCCTTATGTCTACCAGATGGCTGGTGTTCGTTGCCATCAACAGGTCTACAATAACATGAGTCAGGAATGGAGAGAGAGAGAGAGAGAGAGAGAGAGGAACTGAGACATGCGTATGTCGTACATATAAATGGACTTCAGAATTGCATTTTTATGCAAGCAGACATTGCATTTTAGACACATGTGAAGTACCACAGAAACATGTAGGCCATTGACTGTAAATAAAGTACTATATTTATAGACCACCAGCGACGGTGCTGAGTCAACACAGGCAGATTGCCTGTTGTGATAGAGGGCTAAATATAGACTGGTGTCTCCTTACACCTGCGAAAGGGTAGATTGCCACCAGAGAAACGTTTACTTATTTATTTCGAAGTAATATGCAATCTAAATGTATATTCGAGACCTACTGCAATTATTTGTATGACAGTCATGACTATGTATAATCCAATATACGCGCGTAGGCGAGACATAAGAAAGCTGGTTGAGCAATTTTCGACACCCACACAGTTATTATTCATTTTTATTTACAATATTATACAATACAAATGTATTTGTGAAGAGTATTTTATCCATTATTGTATTTATACCAATTTTGTTCCCAGACAGAGCTGCTGTAGCTGGAGAATCAAGGAGCGGCAAGGGTCACCTCGTGACCGCCTGACCGTGTGAAAATGAGTGGAGTCACACTGAGAGGGGCAATTTTGCTGAGTGTTTGGGCAATTTTTGACAGAATAAAGTTATATAATTACTAATTCTTGACAGAGACAAACTATTATAAACCTTGGCATGATATAATTGATAATCCCATCAATTTACAAACGTAAATTGGTGGGATAATTCATTTTTTTTTGTATATTGTCATTTCGATTGTAGACACGAAGTTTTGAGTGATATTTGGTATGAGCTCCTGTGGCATGGTTGGTAAGGTCGCGGACTGGAAAACTCAAAGTGTCGTAGGGTAGTGGGATCGAATCCAGGAGGGGGTTATGGGGAAGGTTTTATATTGTCTAGAAAAAAATTTTATAAATTTTTTTTTTTACAAGATCATGCCATTGTATTCAAACAATATGAAATATTCATAGAATATATCATATTGTAAGAATACAATGACATGACCTTGTTTTCTTTTTTTCTTTTTTTATTGTTTTATTTTATTATCATAGTAGGTTTGACATGATTTATTGAAACATATTTATTTTTGTACAATTCATTTGAGGTAAGAAAATAATTATATACACATTACTTAGGCTAATAACAAACATATATATTGATATACTAAAAAAATAAGGCATATTACATGTAAATCTTTGAAACTTATAAACTAAATAATGAAACATACAATTATATAATGTAAAAGCTATATCACAGGGACATCTTTGGAACTTATACATTATATAATATATATGTTACATTATGAGGTAGCGTGATCAATTAGGTCAGGTCAGGTAAGGTAGGGCGCGAGTCCAGGGCAGGGCAGGGCAGGAGGCGAGTCCAGGGCAGGGCACGGGGCGAGTCCAGGGCAGGGCAGGGCAGGGCAGGGGCCGACACTCAGTAGTTCTTGAAGGTGTGGTAGTCCCTGAAGCAGTCACCCAGGCAGAGTGCAACTTTGCACTCGGCGCACATTGAGGTGACTCTTTTGGTCACATGGGGTTTCCTCACACTGGAGCTGCAGACGGTGCACTGCACCTGCCTGTGACGAGTGCCAATCAGCTCGGTGTTGGTTGTGTAGTGTCTTTCGACACCCAGCTGGATGCGGTCAGGAACGTGATCCCCACGCCATGCCGTACGTCTGTGAGTGGTGGTGCCATACTTCTCCAGGAGTTGGTAGGAGACGTTGTACACGAACTCCCGGAATTTCAGCTTCTGGTTTGGGGCCATATCCTTCTTCACCAACCACAAGTTGTAGGCGTTCAGCATCGTTATGTCAACTAGGTGGAGGAAGAGCTTGTGATACCACTTCACAGTCTTCCTCAGACACTCAACACCTGACAGCTGACAGTCAGACTTGTCCACCAGGCGCATGTTTTTGGTGTAGTCCACTACCATGTCGGGCTTGTAGATTGTCTTCCTGGTTCGGTAGTGGATTTTGCCAGAATCCACCTGGGCACCTGTGTGGACGGTGGAAAGCAGGTGGACGTCTCGCTTATCCTTCCACTTCAGGGCTATCAGTTTCCCACACTTCTCGAGCTGCTTGTATTTCTGCCCTTTTCGTCGCCTTCTTCGCACATGCCTCTCGCGGTGTTCCTGGGCCAGGTCGTCTTCTGAAGGTGTGTCACTGGAGGAGGCATCTGTGAGAGGAATGACATCACCTGTGAACTTTGGCATAAACTTTCTTGTCTTTCTGACAGTCCCACATGACCCCGTTTGGTTGTCATAAAGAAACTGGCAGAGAGCAGGAGAAGTATACCAGTTGTCAGTGTAGATGATGTGGCCTTTGCCCAGGTAAGGTGCCAACATTTTCCTGACGATGGCACCTGACATGCCCATGGGGTCATTGGCAGCGGCTTTCGGTACGTCAATGTCAGTTCCTGTATACACGATCATGTCAAGCACTATTCCAGTTTCACAGTCGCACAACACGAAGAGCTTGATTCCGAACCTATGCCTCTTCAAGGGGATATACTGCTTGAAAACAAGACGTCCTTTGAAGAGCACGAGCGACTCATCAATCACCAAATTGAGGAAGGGGTAAAAGTATTTCCTATACCTCTCCAACAACATGGTGAACACATCCCGAACTTTCCATATCCTGTCAATCCTGTTAGGATTTTCGTTGTCTGCAAAGTGCATAAATCTTAGCAGCAACAAAAATCTGTCACGAGTCATGAACTTATTGAAAGTTGGGGTGGCGATGAGAGGGTCGTGCTTCCAGTAGTGTTGCAACACATGCTTCTTGATCAGAGGCATGAGGAACAACAAGGCAAAGAACGTCAGAAATTCTGCCACAGTCGTATCCACCCAGCCTCGTATTCTCGCTTTTGGAGAAAGGACGTCCAATCTGCCAAACACCCACCTGTAGTAGGCGTTTGTTTGGGCAACGATGTACGTCATTACCTCCATGTCGAAAAAAGCGAGGAAGAAGTCGCTTTCGTTCGCTTGATCATCACAGGGCCAGTCGTCAGTTGTTCCTGACGTCCCAGGATTGAACTGGGGCACGTCAGGTACAAAATTGACCCCGTCAGACCAATCGAACGAAGGCATGCCAGGGATCGGAATGTCGTCTGCGTCTGCTTCTGCGTCTGAAATATCGCTTCCATGGTCGCGATACAGCACTTCATCATCATTACCCTCCTCTTCACTCGACAGACGATGCCCTTCCTCGTTTTCGTCACCGACGTCGGACTCACTCCCACTGTCCACTCCCAAATCCCCCCACCCTTGGTCCCGTGCTAGGGCTTCGTCGTCGAAACCCAGGCTGCCAATGTCCTGCGAATCACCATCAAACAGCAGGGCGGCATACTTAGATGGTGTAAGAGTTTTCCGGGTCACTTTGGCACGTGCGGGAGTCTTATGGACAGGGACAGCAGAGGTGGTGGCAGGGGCGGCGGCAGGGGCGGCGGCGGCAGGGGCGGCGGCGGCAGGGGCAGCAGTGGTGCGTGGCCTTGATGGCAAGATGATGGTGGTGCCTGTCGCCCTTCTCTCTGTTCCTTGGGCAGGGGCGGCAGGGGCGGCAGGGGCAGCAGGGCAGGCAGGGACACCAGGGCCAGCAGTCGATTTCCCTCTCCCTTTCCCCTTCCCCTTCCCTGTTCCTTGGGCAGGGGCGGCAGGGGCGGCAGGGGCGGCAGGGGCGGCAGGGGCAGCAGGGCCGGCAGGGACACCAATGCCAGCAGTCGCTTTCCAAGTCGCTTTCCCTCTCCCTTTCCCCTTCCCCTTCCCTGTTCCTTGGGCAGGGGCGGCAGGGGCGGCAGGGGCAGCAGGGGCGGCAGGGGCGGCAGGGGCAGCAGGGCCGGCAGGGACACCAGGGCCAGCAGTCGCTTTCCCAGTCGCTTTCCCTCTCCCTTTCCCCTTCCCCTTCCCTGTTCCTTGGGCAGGGGCGGCGGCAGGGGCAGCAGGGGCGGCAGCGGCGGCAGGGGCAGCAGGGGCGGCAGGGGCAGCCGGGCCAGGGGCGGCTGGTGGTGTTGGTGGTGGTAGGGGCACTGTGGCTGGCGTACGGGTTCTTTTCCCTACGCCCGTGCCTTTCATTTTTCCTGCCCCCGCAGGTAATGCAGCCCTAGGGCGGCCTCCTGCGTCGCTGGTACCGGTGGCAGGGGTGGCAGGGGTGGCAGTGGTGGCAGTGGTGGTGGTAGTGGTTGTTGCAGTGGCCTGGGTCGTGGTGGCAGTGTCCCGAAAGACCAATGACCTCTGTGCCATTGCCCTGCTTGCACGTGTTTTACGTGCTTTTGGTGCTGGTGATTCGTCCTCTGAGCTGTAGGGCGTGTCGTACTGGTAGCTAGGGTCTTTGGCAGCCACCCTCTGCCTTCCACGGCGGCTAACACCACCAGAAGGAGGGCTGGTTGTGTCATCAGGGAGCGAGCGTGAGGGACGTGTAGGCTCCATGACTAGTGCGTGGTTACTGGCGCGGTGGTGCTTGCACGAGTGCGGGGCGAGCGTTTGGCGGGGTGGTATCGAGAGTTGACATGTAGTACTATACCCACACCAATTTTCAGCCGCCTGGCTATAAACGCGCGGTTTTGGTACGTGTTCAAAGTCTCTGCTCTTAAGAGTCTACCCGCAGTGCGCCGGGGGAACTCTTAAGAGTCTCCCCGCAGCTCCCGGGTTAAGACCCTTCGTGCCATTTAGGTGTAGATATTTTTCCGGCAAGTGAAAGAGAGCCTGCAATTTAAGGGGGGATGGTTGTTTTCTCTGGCCCCACTTCTCCCTCATGCTTAGCCCCATTAGTTTTCAAATTATAAGACTCGACTCATTAGTTTGGCGATTTTATTACCTTTAGCCCCATTTAGGTGTCAATTTTGTTGCCGGAGAGCGATAGCGAACCTGTAATTTAGGAGGAACCGGTCTAGGGGGTGGGTTTTTTAAAGTTTGATGGATGTCTAGGGAGGAAACTTAAAAACAGATAAATATATACATAAATGGACCAAAAAATAACTCCCCCCCCCCCTCTCCCTTGAAGAAACATACTGGTGTTAGTGAGCTGGGCTTATAATTAGGGTTGGGTGTGACAGGGATCTGCCTTGTGTGGGCCAATCGGCTTTCTGTAGACTCCCATTTTCTTATGTTCTTATACTGTGCTTGTTATGCCAGGCTTTTGAAGAACAAGATATATTCTGGTCGCACTTCCCAGCTCGGGGAATTGTGCAGTAGTCTTCAACTTAGGATGCTCTCGACTGGGCGAGGACTGACCTTAAGGGGAGGCAGACCGTTTTTCTGGACCCCCTTCTCCCTAATGTTTAGCCCCACTAGTTTTGAGATTATAAGACCTTCGGCCCATTAGTTTGGCAATTGTAATACTTTTCGCCCCATTTCGTTGTCAATTTTAAGACCTTTAGTGCCATTTAGGCGTTGATTTTTACCTGGCGAGCGATAGCGAGCCTGCAATTTTAAGATGAACCGTCCTTTGGCCGGGAAATTTTTCTACTAAAAAATTTACAAATTTATCTTATTATTTAGGGGGTGTTTTTCTAAGTTTGATGGAGGTCTAGGGAGGAAACTGAAACAAATATATGAACAAATGAATTAGTAGACCAAACAAACGGTCTGCCTCCCCTTAACCCTTTCACGCATTTATGACGCAGAGGTTGCCAGATTAGCAATAAGAAATAGTGTTCTCTCACTCTTATAATTACCTCTCCAAAATTAGGTTTCTGCCCACAGCTAACTCAAAGACAACTGCAGAGGTTGAAGTAACTAAACTAAAGGTTTCTACATACCCCTGATGGTAACAAAGGCTTTAAAGTATCCCCAATAGCCTCAAAATCGCGTCATATGTCGGAGAGGGTTAACTCTATTTATACCAAGCAGATGACATGCAAACAACAGAAGCACAATGGTAGGTACAGTGGGAGTTGGGGGTCCTCGACACAGGTCTCTGGTGGCTCCTTCTGGGGTCCTCGTCATTGCTTCCGGCGGCTTCGCGTCTGGTCCTGTCTCAGCTGCTCTTCTCGTACACTGAACCTGGGGGAAGAAGGCAGCTTGGCAACAACCACTAGATCGATCACAGTCTTTCCGGGGGTTGGAGGCAAGCTCACCTGAGGGGTGACTGATAAGCCGACATGCCCTAGTCGCTCCTTGTCAGAGACAGACAGAGAGTGGCAGGAGAGTGACTGCTTAAGGAGTCGAGGGTGGTTTCTATCACAGACGGTGTGTTCCTAACAGTCTCTGTGCCAGACAAGGGCAGCGGAGCTACACTAACAACACGGGGTGTTACTGAGCCAGACTCAGTTACCGTGCTCCCTCGGCAACCATTGTAAGTTACGCGAGTATGCACTGAGTTATAATGCAGACAGAAAGCATTGTAACTTACGTGCCCTGATCCCCAGATGGTACCACAACAAGCCTTTCCCACCTTAGGAATAGTTTTGTCCTTTCCAACCTTAGGACTATCCGTGTAGAAACCAAAAATGAATTTCAAGCCAGCAGGCTGAATGTTTGTCGATGGTTGGGCTGGCTGAGGTAGTGTCACCTCTGGCAGGGGTGTCGCGGCAGGGGCAGAAAGGGCACAACTCTGGTTGACAATTCGTCTGGTTGGGTTGTGTGCATTGTTACGTTGGGTACATCTGGTTCCTTCTTGTTGTTGACTATTTCTGCTGGTGTGGTGATTGGGGTTTTGGACTGGCTGAATGGGAAGTAGCTACTCCATCCACTAACCTGCTTCACTCTTAGTTAAGGGGAGATGGGCGTATTTATTTCCTCACTAATATATCGTTCTATCATATATTTAGTTTCCTCCCTAGACCTTCATCAAGCTTAACCCCCCCGACCCTCCTTCAAGATATATTTGTACATTATTCGATAGAAAAATTTCCCGGCCAAAGGCAGGTTCCTCTTTAATTACAGGCTCGCTAATGCTCGCCATGAAGAAGTCGACACCTAATTGACACGGAATAGTCTTAGTATTGACAAAGAAGTGGGGCGAAAGGTCTTCAAATTGCCAAACTAATGGGCCGAACGTCATATAATCTGAAAACTAATGGGACTAAACATACATACAGTCATACATACATACAGTCATACATACATACAGTCATACATACATACATACATACAGTCATACATACATACATACATACATACAGACATACATGTATACAGTCATACATACATAGTCATACATACTGTACA
The DNA here is from genome assembly GCA_032716605.1 of Paralithodes platypus. Taxonomy (NCBI): domain Eukaryota; kingdom Metazoa; phylum Arthropoda; class Malacostraca; order Decapoda; family Lithodidae; genus Paralithodes; species Paralithodes platypus. The sequence goes on from JAVRFV010002276.1 coordinate 1,995,987, forward strand.
TACATACATACAGTCATACATACATACAGTCATACATGCATATAGTCATACATGCATAGTCATACATGTATACAGTCATACATACATGCAGTCATACATACATGCAGTCATACATACATACAGTCATACATACATACAGTCATACATACAGTCATACATGCATACAGTCATACATACATGCAGTCATACATACAGTCATACATGCATACAGTCATACATACATGCAGTCATACATACATGCAGTCATACATACATACAGTCATACATACAGTCATACATGCATACAGTCATACATACATGCAGTCATACATACATACAGTCATACATACAGTCATACATACATGCAGTCATACATACATGCAGTCATACATACATGCAGTCATACATACAGTCATACATACAGTCATACATACAGTCATACATGCATACAGTCATACATACAAGGACTTCTTTAAAAAGAATCATGGTACGGACCAGTGCATCTACACTCTGAAGGAGCTAGTGGATGGGTACATCAAAATGAACAGCTCTATTTTTGCATGCTTTGCATGAGTTCTCCACATGAAGTGTGGTTCAAGTCTCATGTCCTAATGGCGGCATTACAGGCAGCCCTATTCAGAACTGCTTTTCCCTGCTACATCTAATTCTTGTGATAGTGGCACCTCGGCCCCACCACGGCAAAGATGCCATCTCCCAAGTATCAAAACATCTCCACCAACTCATTGCCAAAGTTCTCACTCTCCAGCCTGTCATTCAACATAAGTTCACCTTTGCATACTATACATACACATTTCTCAACTTCAAACTTCTTCCTCAGCAGAGGTCCTTTCATTCTAGTACAGCGCTTCTTCCCTTGGTGTACCCAACAACAACAGATGCTACACAACAAATTCATTATTTGCCAAAATACAGAGGCCATAGTGCATACCTTTAGCACAGTGCCAGACATCATAGTAATGCATTATTTCTGGCTTGTGTTCTCTAACATATTTTTGAACTTGTGGATGTCTGTCGGTAACCAGGACGTCGGCTTGTAGGCCAGACCTCTCAAGGAAGTCAAGGCTGCGGACGAGTCCTTCCTTCTCCATATGTGAACTGCTTCCCACCTCATTACTCTAAATGATAAATTATGTATGATTGTCAGTTGTCAATTCAGTAATACAATCGTATTTTAATATATATATATTTCTTGTTTTAAATATCTCACTTTAGGAATGTAGTCAAAAGGATAATCTCCTTTTCACCTTTGCTTTGGATTAAACCAAACCCAAGGTTATTGAAAAACTTGAATGTATGGATAACTGCATCAAAATGATAGAGTTTCAAAGAGAGCAAGCATGTTACATTTGTCCAGACATTCAAGCTTTCTATAGTTTTGACCTTGAGACTGTTGAGAGTAAAGATGGTACAATACTTTGGCAATTCACAGTATAGTATGGGTATTCTGCATTCCCTTTAGCCGAGCCCTATGCAATTTGCTGTTTTGATAACATCAGTCCTGAGATTTTTAAAATGTTGCTTTATTTTTTACTAAATGGCTTGGGTCAAGAACAGACTGTTTTGGAGGTGGTACGCCCTAATAAGAGTACATCAGGGTGGTAGGGGGCTACACCGACTCTGTGCAAGGGTTGGTAGTCAGCAAGGCTTCCATGATGCAAAGCTTTAATGCTACACCTATATTTAGATTGTATGGATATTATTTTGAGTCAGTTTTGTAAACTTGTATAAGTTACAATGCTAGGACTGAGCTTGATGTTTTTTTTTTTTTTTTTTTTTCTCTCACTCGGTTTTAAGTGATTTTAGGATGAATTGAAGCCTGTGCCTTTTAATTATTGTGTTAATATTAATTACTATGTACTGGACTGTCCCTGAAAATATAATAAGGTTCGTATTTGTCATTAATATGGTGAATTTCACATACAAAAACAAAATAAAAGTTATCTCAATTTTCTCTGGCGACGCGGACTTTCCTCTTCTAATTCGGCATTTTTCCTCTCTTAAGTTGAACACAAGTCGGACTTTGGACATCTCGGAAAATCGGGCTTCTTGGAAGTGGTCTCCCCCCCAATTAGTCTGAGATAGTGAGGGTTTACTGTATACAATGGGGGGGGGGGGGATGTTTCCTAGCCTACTGCCCCACAAGGAAAAGTAGGATGACTAACCTCACTCTAGGTAGGACCAGTCCCATGTAGCGAGTTTCTTCTCGGGTAGATGCAAAATTACAATGATACCGGTACATGCACAATAACTTTTTTTCTGTACATGACAATATACAATACTGTATTAGGACTGTTGCATGACTTTCCCTAATATCAACTTCAGGAGCTGCACTAAAATCACCTTATACCAAGCAAATTTGGCATAGTTATATGTATTTTATATATATATATATTATATACTGTATATATACTGTATACAGGAGCTGTGGTGGTCGAGTGGTGAGCACACTCGCGTGTTAATCTGCAAGACCCAGGATCGAATCCACACCACAGCGGACATTTAGTGGATGTGGTAGTATGTCCTAGCATTTTTCACATGCTTGCATCCAGTCAGGGGACATCCTGACGACGTATACAGATTAAACACACATAACAAAGCCACTCCAACACCCCTTCTCCCCTCTCAACACACTTCTCTGAGCTAGTGCCTGTATAGAATCGTAAGATTCAGAGTCGTAAAGATTCCAGGATGAGCTCAATAACGGCGGATCCCCAGATTAGCCGTGGTGATTGCACCTAAACACCTACAAAAGTTACAAAGTTACAGGCCGTAGCTTGATTGGTAGAGCTTTCGCCTGCTAACCGTGAGGTTGGCAGTTCGAGCCTCGGGCCAGCCAGTGTGTGTTATTGGCAGATGTCAGTGCTGTTGGTGAACGGTGCAGTCTAGCAATCTGTGGCAACTATTCACTAAGTCCCTGATTCATCAGGGCACCCACCCTAGCCTTGCTATTCAGCAGGGAGTGTATGGTGGTAAAAACTGCATCATACATTATATATATATATTACAATGGATGTCCAAGTTATTATATGGCTTTGATTATGTCATTCATAATTATATATATATATATATACCGGTATATATGTATATATATATAATTATGAATGACATATTCAAAGCCATATAATAACTTGGACATACATTCTAATGTCTTAATTTTTGAGATATAATCAGTAATTTTCTTGTTATACTGTAATGTAACTTTCTCCAAGCTATTAAGGGAAAAATAATACAGTACTCATATAATTATTATCAATGGAATTTAATTATCAACATCAGTAGACGTCTGACAAAACTGACTGGGAGCAACGTCCACAGAAGTTTTACAGATATTTACAAAATACAAGCCATCAGATGGATGGATAGTTAAATCACCAAATCTGGCAGACCATCTAATGGATTAAGGCATCTGGCAAAAGATAAGACTGGTGTAAACTCTAAAATTATATACTGTACATGAAAGTTGACTACAATATCTATACCTATGAATCATTTACTTCCAGATCTACTTGCTTACTAGTAAAAAAGTAATGTACCTGCACCAACTGAATGTCTACACAAACACACATACACCAAAAAAAAAAAAAAAATTATGAATTGTAGCCCAGCCTCGGAGTCCCCAGGGGGGGGGGGACCATAAATGCCCCCTCACCCGACCGACCATCCCCTGACGACCCCACACAATTACCTGGACCTCGGCCTGTTACTCTTTCTATTAATTTCTGCAACATTCGCGGACTTTCCTCTAACTTTCACTCTGTTGAGCACCATCTCTCCTCCTACAAACCTGATCTTCTCTTCCTCACCGAAACTCAGGTGTCTGTAGCAACATCCAGCAACCCCTTCTCTGTATCCTCCTACTTTCTCTATCCTAGTTTCAAAGCCAAAGGCGGATGTTGTGCATATGTGCACAACAAACTCACTTGCTCTCGTGTTCCCGATTTCGACTCCTCTGAATTCTCAACTTTATGGCTCAAACTTTCCTGTCATTCTCTTACTAAATATTTCTGTGCTGTCTATCTTTCCCCTAACTCTACCAACTTTCACAAATTCTTTGACTATCTAAACTCTACAGTGGAACACATTCTATCCATTTCTCCTTTCTCAGAAATCTCCATCTTAGGAGATTTCAACGTTCACCACCGCCATTGGCTCTCCTCTCACACTACTGATCCACCTGGTGAACAAGCCTACGTCTTTTCTATCCTAAATGACCTAGAGCAGTTAGTTCAGCAACCCACCCGTATCCCGGATCGCATCGGAGATCGGCCCAACATTCTTGACCTGTTTCTAACTTCTAACCCTTCTTCTTATACTGTCGATCTTTTCTCTCCTTTGGGCTCCTCCGACCATAAACTTATCTCTGTCACCTGTCCTATCTCTCCAGTACAGCCACCCGATCCTCCTAGCCGGCGGCGCTTGTGGCACTTTGGCGCTGCCGACTGGGAGGCTCTTCGGCAGTACTTCTTTGATTTCCCATGGAATGATTTCTGCTTCCATGGCCGAGGACCCTCGGAGAGTGCTGAACGCATTACCGAGGTAATCCTATCGGGCATGGAAGCATACATTCCATTCTCTTTCTCTCAGACTAATGCTAAAAAATCTTGGTTTACTCACGCCTGTTCTACTGCTGTCCGCAATAAGGAGGAAGCATTCAAACGGTACCGACGCCTTAAAACTCAAGACTCATTCTTCATATGTTTCTGCCCGGAATCAAGCCAAATCTGTTCTTCGACTTGCCAAACACTCTTTCATCAATAATAAATGCACTGAACTATCCAACTCTAGCTCTTCCCAAGCTTTCTGGCATCTAGCCAAAAACCTCTCCAACAATTTCTCTTCCTCGTCTTTCCCTCCCCTTTCCCACTCTGATGGCACAACCATCACTTCTTCCTCTGACAAAGCCAAACTCTTCGCTCAAACTTTTGCTAGAAACTCTACATTGGATGATTCCGGTGCTATTCCTCCCTCTCCGCCCTCCTCTCTCTTACTTATGCCTAATATCCTAATCTCTTCTAAAGATGTACTTTCTACCCTCTCTGGGCTTAACACTAATAAGGCGTACGGTCCGGACGGTGTTCCTCCTGTTGTTCTCAAAAACTGTGCTTCCGTGCTGACTCCCTGCCTAGGCAAACTCTTTCGTCTCTGTCTATCCTCTAACGTCTTCCCTTCATGCTGGAAGTTTGCTCACATTCAACCTGTCCCAAAGAAGGGTGACCGCTCTCAACCCTCCAACTATCGTCCAATTGCTCTTATCTCTTGTCTTTCTAAAGTTTTTGAAACTATTCTTGCTTCCAAATTTCTTAAGCATTTCTCTTCTCATAATCTGCTCTCAGATCGCCAGTATGGCTTCCTTAAGGGTCACTCTACTGGTGATCTTCTTTCATTTCTTACTAACTCTTGGTCATCCTCCTTTCGGGACTTCGGTGAGACTTTTTCTATTGCACTAGACATATCGAAAGCCTTCGATAGAGTCTGGCATAAATCTTTAATTTCTAAACTACCCTCCTTCGGTTTCTATCCCTCCATCTGTGCCTTTGTCTCTAATTTCCTTTCCGGCCGTTCCATAGCCGCGGTTGTGGACGGCCATTGTTCACTTCCTCACCCTATAAACTCCGGTGTTCCTCAGGGCTCTGTCCTATCTCCTATTCTCTTTCTAATTTTTATAAATGATCTCCTTAACTGTACCTTAATTCCCATCCATTCATACACAGACGACTCAACCTTGCACTACTCCATTAGTTTTTCAGAACGCCCCAGCCAGCAATCCCTCAACGACAAACGTAATGAAGCCATAGAACTCTTAAATTCTGATCTAAATACTATTTCCAATTGGGGCAGAGAAAACCTTGTTAACTTTAACCCGTTGAGCCCCGGCTAGTTATAATATTTTGTTCACCCCAGTCCCAAGCCATTTTCACTTATTGGTTTTGTTTGCTAGAATGGAAGACAAGGATGAGAAATGAAAAAAAAAAACAAAAAAAAATCACCTGACATTTTTTTTTGGGGGGGGGGGGGGGGGGGTGGGGGGGGGGGGGGGGGGAGCTTCAAAAAAATTTGTTGAGCCAAAATGGAAGAGAATGGTGAGAAATGAACACACAAATAAAAAAAAACTCATTTCGGTCATTTGGGGGGGGGGGGGGGGGGGTTTCAATAGTTCGTCTCCCCCGCATGACCACCCGCCCGGGAGCACTAGGGTAAAAACTGAGTATGGCATTGTACGGCATACATCCTAAGGAGTATCTCACATAAATCTCAAGCCTCTAGCTCCCATACGACCGGAGTAATGAAGGTTCAAAGTGGCGGTAAACTAGGGGTGTAAACTATCCCCACTAAGCCCACCACCACCAGCCGCGCGGCTGTCTCGGCCCGCTCACACCTACTGGCCCGGCTCCCCCACACACTACGGTACCTCCCCCTCCTATTCTCCCGCCATTTCCTACCTTACGAGCCACGTAAGTGTTTTTTATATGTCGGACGCACGTGATGCGTCGCTGGGAGTTGGTGATCAAAGACTGCCGACGCAACACGTGCGACGCTGGGTCTCAACGGGTTAATGCTTCCAAAACCCAATTTCTCCATCTATCTACCCGTCAGGATCTCCCAGCGGACTATCCCTTATTCTTCAAAAATCAACCCTTCATCTTCTCTCAATATTCTTGGTGTCTCTTTTTCTTCTGCTCTCATTTGGAAGGACCATATTACCAGTCTTGCTAAGGCAGCCTCCCAGAAGCTGGGTGTGCTCAACCGCCTTAGGGGGTTCTTTTCCCCTGCACAGCTTCTTGCTCTGTACAGGGGCATAGTGCGCCCTTGTATTGAGTATTGTTCACATGTGTGGGGAGGTTCCTCTCACACCGCTCTCCTAGACAAAGTTGAAAGGAAGGCCTTTCGTATCATTAACTCCCGTCCACTCACCAACTCTCTGCAATCTCTCTCTCTCCGCCGCAATGTTGCATCTCTCTCGCTATTCTATCGCTACTATAATAATCAGGGTTCCTCAGAGCTATCCCAGTGCATACCACCTCCTTTACGTAGGGCACGTGGTACCCGTCTTGCAACTCGATCCCACCCCTACTCTGTGCAACTCTCCAACCCAAGAGTGAAACGTTACTCTCAAACTTTCTTCTACTCAACATCTGAGCTCTGGAACTCTCTCCCAGAATCAGTCTTTCCCTCTTCCTATGACTTAAATTGCTTCAAACTCCGTGTGTCCAGGCATTTTGGCTCGAACGTCCCTTGATTTTGGCCCTGTCACTCTTTCAACTATGGGGGAGGCACTCGCTATAGGCAGTTATGCCTTTTGCCTCCCTCAATCACATAGAAAAAAAAATAAAAAAATATAAAAGAGCTAACTGGGAAGCATTCACAAATGAGACAGAACAACACTTCACAACTCTAAACAGTACACCCATCACTAACATCAACAATGCTGTACACATACTCAATAAAACTATCCAAAACGCTGACAAGAAACACATTCCAAGAGGTAACAGGAAAACACACAACCCCAACTTCACACCAGAAATTCAAAACCTCATCAGACAATGCGACATACTGAAACACTCCCCAGCACCCCACACACAAGACATCACACAACAAATTCAAGCACTCAACACCCAAACTAACAACAAAATACAAGAACAACAAAAACTAAATTGGAATAACTTCCTACAAACACTTGATCACAAAACAAACCCCAAAAAACGCTACAAAACACTACACAGCATCACACTTTCCAACAGCAACACAACACAATCACATGCTGCAATCACAACAACAGACTCTACTCCTTCATGTAAACAACAAGCAAACACTCTCATCAATCACTTCTCACATGTCAGCCACCTAAAACCTTACAAAGACGACCGACGTGTCATCCGACGTAAGAGGCAATTCCCCACAGACCCTGACTATACACCCTTCACCAATCACCAGACAAAGCATATCATCAACAATCTCAAGCACTCACCCGCCTGTGGCCTAGACAACATAAGCAACATACACCTCAGACACCTGGGACCACAAGGCATACAAGCACTCACTAACATATCAAACTACAGCTATTCACACAACACAATACCAGACATTTGGAAGCATGGTATCATCACCACATTCCCCAAACCCAACAAAGACCCCACGCTACCCTCCTCGCACCGCCCCATCACACTCCTTTGCTCCCCCTCCAAAGTCATGGAACGCCTAGTATTACAACTAATTACACCCGACCTATCCCTAGCTCCAACACAACATGGCTTTAGGCCACTGCACTCCACAAACACTCTTCTCACAGACCTTACACAAAGAGCTTTTGACGGCATCAACTCAGCTAGACCACCACACAGATCACTATTAGCCACACTCGACATTAGTAAAGCCTTCGATGCCATCCCCCGCCACAACCTAACAAACAAAATCTACAACACAAACATGCACAACAACACAAAAAGGTGGCTGGCCAACTTCCTAGCAGGCAGATGTGCACACGTAACTTTTGCCGGTCAGTCATCTAAAATCAGAAACTTTCCAAACGGAGTCCCACAAGGATCCGTCCTATCGCCCGCATTCTTCAATCTGTACATGCACGATATAACTACAGCCAATACGCCCCAAATAAACTTAGCCTCCTATGCAGATGACATAACACTCACATGCACACACCATGACCCAAAAAGAGCAACAGATCTCCTTCAACCCTATCTCAACACACTACATGGCTGGTGCACTACAAACAGACTTGATCTAGCCCCAGCCAAATCCACCGCAACCCTGCTCACAAGCTGGACAGGAGAACACTAATACATCCCTCAACTCACCATAAACAACACACCCCTAACACATACACACACACCCAAAATCCTAGGAGTAACATATGATACTCATATGACATTCAAACAGCACACCACAAACATTAAAAAGAAACTGACACCCAGACTTAACGCCCTCAGGTCACTTGCTCACACAAAATTTGGACACAACAAAGAAACTACCACCACAGTATATAAACAATACATAAGATCAGTGATGGAATACGCAAGCCCAGCCTGGGCTTCTAACCTAGCTGAAACACATCATAAGACCTTACAGACTATTCAAAACAAAGCCCTGAAGATCATTACAGGCTGCACAGCTACTTCACCCACAGATCACCTACATCAAGAAACCAAAATCCTCAAAGTCAAAGGCCATCTGGACATGAGAGGCACTCAATTCCTGGCAGCAGCCTCCACGAACCAAGACCACCCACTAAACTACATGGCAACACACCCACAGACACCAAGAAATATCAAAACAACACCCAGCACACGGTATCACACACAATTATTGTCCTCTCTCCCTCCCTGCCCACCCCGAACCAACTTCCAGAAGCACATCCATTCTCATATCTCTCGCCGATCCATCCACTCACTCACAGACAACACGCAGCTGCATGCACGACCTCCCGAAATCCATCCTTCCGAATCCTCCCTTCCTCGCGAGGACAGAGTCCACCTGGCCAGGCTGAGATGCGGACACCATCCAGCTCTCCTGAGCTATCAGAAGAGACTGGATGACTCTGTTGTCGACGCCTGCCCGGGATGTAACACAGCACCCCATACCATTAAACACATCATAGAAGATTGCATTTCACACAACCACTTACGCCAACAACACAATCTACACTCAATGAGAGCTCTGTGGGAAAGCCCGATCGTGGCCATGGCCTTCCTCAGGGACTCGGGGCTGTTCGGCCAGGCAGCTTAGGGAACAACAACAACAACAACCCCGTTTGTTTAAATATAAAACGTTCGGCCCATTATAAGACTGTATGCCCCATTTCTTTGTCAATATTAAGACCTTTCGTGCCATTTAAGTGTCGATATTTTCCTGGCGAGTGATAGCGAGCCTGTATTTTAAGAGTAAACGGCCTTCGGCCGTGATATTTTTCTACCGAAAACATATACAAATTGGTCTTGAAGGTGGGTCTAGGGGGCGTTTCCTACAGCTTGATGGAGGTCTAGGGAGGAAACTAAAAAAATAATATGAAGATCAAAAATTAGCAAATATATACGCCCAACTTCTATTAATAGAGGACATGGGTCGGTTTTCTGGTGCCCCTTCTCCCTCATGTTTAGCCCCATTAGTTTTCAGATTTTAAGATGTTAGCCCCATTAGTTAGTCGATTTTAAGACCTTTCGCCCCATTTCTACGTCAATATTTAGACCTTTCGTGCTATTTAGGTGTCGATTTTTTCCCTGGCGAACGATAGTGAGCCTGTAATATTGAAAGAACCGGCCGGGACATTTTTCTACCGAAAAATGTACAAATTAATCTAGAAGGGGGATCTAACGGATGTTTATTTTAAATTTGATGAAGGTCTAGGGAGGAAACTAGAAAAATAATGAATACATGAAAAAATCGCCCCAAAAGTGAACGATCTCCCCTTAACCCGTTGAGCCCCGGCTAGTTATAATATTTTGTTCACCCCAGTCCCAAGCCATTTTCACTTCTTTTTTTTGTTTGCTAAAATGGAAGACAAGGATGAGAAATGAAAAAAACTAAAAAAAAACTCACCTCGGTCATTTGGGGGGAGGGGTCGAAAGTTCGTCTCCCCCGCATGACCACCCGCCCGAGAGCACTAGGGTAAAAACTGAGTATGGCATTTTACGGCATACATCCTAAGGAGTGTCTCACATAAATCTCAAGCCTCTAGCTCCCATACGACCGGAGTAATGAAGGTTCAAAGTGGCGGTGAACTAAGGGTGTAAAGTATCCCCACTAAGCCCACCACCACCAGCCGCGCGGCTGTCTCGGCCCGCTCACACCTACCGGCCCGGCTCCCACACACACTACGGTACCTCCCCCTCCTATTCTCCCGCCATTTCCTACCTTACGAGCCACGTAAGTGTTTTTTATATGTCGGACGCACGTGTTGCGTCGCTGGGAGTTGGTGATCAAACACTGCCGACGCATCACGTGCGACGCTGGGTCTCACTGGGTTAAGACTGGAATGAATATGAAAAGAAATACAAGAAAATTAGCCTGGGATTCAATTGCTTTGGTTATTTTATCACTTCCAAAGACAAAATAATAACTATAGTTCTAACACTGCATATTTAGTATTATAGTCCGTTCATTTTAGGTTGGGCAGACATCGTAACCTCTAACCTCTGTAACTCAAAAATGGCTAGAGCAAATGAGCTGTCAATTTCCACACCTATTCCCTAGCCAAGTCTTCCGATGTGGTAGTCATATTAGCTCGATAACTCTAGTCCTTTTTGAGTTATGATAGGTTATAGGTTACGATTTCTGCCGAACCTAGAATGGACAGACTGTAGCTCGTTGTTGTTGTTGTTGTTGCTGTTGGTCACTTGAGATCTAGAAAATATATAAGTATAAGGAACAGTCAGAGTAAGCTATGGATATGGCAGAGATCGCTCAGCTCTCACTCTGATAGAACAGCCCATCACCACATGAATAGAACCCAATTATCTCCGCATCAGCTAGGAAAGGCCCTAGCCAAAGGGGGGATAGCTACCCTATTTCAACTCCTTTCGGGGTTGGGCACCCGCCCAGTATAGGTTGTTGTTGTTGTTGTTGTTCCCCAAGCTGCCTGGCCGAACAGCCCCAAGGCCCCGAGCAAGGCCAAGGCCATAACAGAGTGCCCCCACAGAACCCTCCCTGCCGACCACAATAAAGCCTGGAGTGACCGAAGCCACTCCATGGCGGGGAGCTGAGGAGGGTGCGGAAACGCCCGGGAAACCAAAGCCCCACCCAGGGCCCTGTGCCCCTCAGCAATTATGAAGAGAAAGTTGAGGGGCAAATAAGTATAGGTTGTTTGACAGTCTGCTACCGTACAATTCATATTACAGGTCTCTCTCGATTTACGATTGGGTTACGTTCCTGAAAATCTTATCTTAACCCTTTCACGCATTTATGACGCAGAGGTTGCCAGATTAGCAATAATAAATAGAGTCCTCTCACTCTTATAATTACCTCTCCAAAATTAGTTTTCTGCCCACAGCTAACTCAAAGACAACTGCAGAGGTTGAAGTAACTAAACTAAAGGTTTCTAAATACCCCTGATGGTAACAAAGGCTTTAAAGAATCCCCAATAGGCTCAAAATCGCGTCATATGTCGGAGAGGGTTAAATAGAAACACCGTATAGCGAACCATAAAAAAATGGGGTAAATGGGGATGCATTCTGGGACCGGCCAAAACTCAAACCCAAACACCTAAACAACTATATTAATATCGTAAATTGGGAAAATAAATAAGTTAATATAAATTAATATAATAGATATACATTGGCCTACATACACACATTTGAAGACCATGTCTTTCTTGGTCTGCCCCTTGGTGCAGTTCCCTCCATGTTTATGGACTTGCATCTTTTCACCTAACTTTGTTCATATGTCCTCTCCTCATATCCAAGCCTGCTAGTACACTTCTCATCACTGATACTCTTGATACCTAACCTTCACCTTTGCTTTTCACTTGTTATCCTATCTTGCAGTTTGGCACCACATATCCATTTCATTGCGTTCCATTCTGTTGATATCAACCGCTTTGACAGGCCACATTTCTGAAGTATATGTTGAAATGCTGGGTGTGAAGGGAATTCATGGTCTCCTGAAATATCCCCAGGCTACCTTTAGGATCAACTTTTCCTGGTACCTGGCGCGGTACGAACCTCTGAAGGGAATTTAACCCCCCTAAAAACCCACAGGTTTTGAGATGCCTTGGGTGGGGTTCGAACCCTGGTTAGTGACCCAACCATCACCACCAGGCCCGCGCGCTAACCCACTGTACTACCACGGACGTACTAAAAGTATAGCAACCTTAGTCCGATTTTTAAGAACCAGGTGATAGTCTCGTGGTGTTATCACGTGATGAGTTTATTGGACTTACCATCTACGACTATTTTACGCTATACCTGACGTCAACTCGGGTTAGTATTATTGTGGGTGCGGGACATTTTCGAGGGCATTACATTACATCCTTCTTTAACTAGGCTAGTCCCTAGCCTATTTTAAGGTCGTAAGGTATCGTAGCTGTATTACCTCAGCAATCTCAATATTGTTGGTATAGGGTTCGCGTGACGGGTGCTCCACGTAGCTACCTGGTCACGTTCCCTAGCTGCCACCAATGAAATGCTGGGTGTGAAGGGAATTCATGGTCTCCTGAAATATCCCCAGGCTACCTTTAGGATCAACTTTTCCTGGTACCTGGCACGGGGTACGAACCTCTGAAGGGAATTTAACCCCCCTAAAAACCCACAGGTTTTGAGATGCCTTGGGTGGGGTTCGAACCCTGGTTAGTGACCCAACCATCACCACCAGGCCCGCGCGCTAACCCACTGTACTACCACGGACGTACTAAAAGTATAGCAACCTTAGTCCGATTTTTAAGAACCAGGTGATAGTCTCGTGGTGTTATCACGTGATGAGTTTATTGGACTTACCATCTACGACTATTTTACGCTATACCTGACGTCAACTCGGGTTAGTATTATTGTGGGTGCGGGACATTTTCGAGGGCATTACATATGTCATTGCGCTTCTAACGCATGAAGTTTGCAACTTTCCCTTCAAGGGGAGAGGGAGTCTTCTCATTGTAAGTAGTGTCAACAGTTCTCTAAACTTTTCCCAGTCGCATCTTATTCTGGCGATAGTTTAGCTTTTTAGCTTTACTTTAGCTTTAGCTTGGGGACCCGCAGAGGACTGCACACGGGTAGTATGATATGCGGGGGTTGTGTGGGGAGTTATGGGACCAACGGGAAGGATAAGGAGAAAAATGTTTGGTGATCCTAGCTTTAAAACTATCAAGAGAGGGACTGTTAACTATATGAGATGGAAGGTGATTCCACTCTTGGATGCTGTGAGGAAAAAATGAGTACCCAAATATGTCGGTGCTTGCTTGGTATGTGTGGTATTTTTGCCTGTGGCTGCCTCTTGTGAATATTTTGTAGGGTGTAAATATGTGTCTTTGTCTACGTCTACTAGACTGTTTGTGATTTTGTATAACATTTGTTGTCTGTGTATTTGTCTTCTTGTTGCAAGTGTGTCTAATTTAATGTCTTGTTTAAGCAAAGTGACCGATGTAGTGTGTCTGTAATCATGTTTGATCCATCTTGCCGCTTCAATTTGTATGGCTTCTAATTTATTAATGTTGTTGTGAGTGTGTGGATCCAAGACCGTGTCGCAGTATTCGTGGTCGAACTAGTCTTTTAAAAGCTAACATTTTGATGTCTGCGTTGCACCTCCTTAGGTTCTTTCGCAGGAAACCCATGGCTTTGTTGGCTTTTGCCCTGATGCTACTCACATGTGTGCTCCACCTCATGTCTGCTGAGAGGTGGACTCCCAAATACTTATGAGTACCGGCAGAGATGGTATCTCCCAATTTTTTTTTTTTTTTTTTTTTTTTTCTTTTTTTAAAGAGACAATGAACGGAGGAAGGAAAAACACGGATAAAACAAAAAGGTCCATGTGCCTAAAGGCATCCTTCATTCATAAAATGTTTGTAACAACTGGATTTAAACATTTGTAGATTGTAAGTTTGTGGAAAGCAATTCGAGGGAAGTGAATTCCAAAGAGTAGTAGCTCTGGGGATAAATTAATTCTGATAAGCAGAAGTTCTGCATTGTAGAGGAGAAAGTGTAAATTCATGGGCGCTCTCAGCTGCCCTAGTTCTACGGGGAAAGATGTGGAGAGGCGGCACAAGTAGCAAAACTTGTCCATCATTTCCAGTGCCTCATTGTCAAAGTTACCACACTCGAGCCGATCACTCAACACGAACTCCCCTTAGCATATGTATGTATGTATATACTTAGGTACGTACCCCATAGCTGGAGGTAGCCGACTCGAGACATAGCCCGAAAAAACAAAATATATCACACACATATATAGCATTTTGACAGTTCATTCTGGCTATTACTAGATGATATTATTAAGTAAAGAAGGGATCTCCACGAGTTAAAAGGTTTATTGAGATCGACTTTACCCCTTTGATTGCTAGAGGTCTTTTCTAAGCTGTATAAAATCGTCTAATGATAGCCTGAATAAACCGCCAAAATGCGTCATAATCCTCAAAGGGTTAAATACTGACTTCTCGACACTTAGGGGGTGTTTTTTGTCTAGACCCCCTTCTCCCTTATGTTTAGCCCCATTAGTTTTAAGATTCTAAGACGTTCGCCCCATTAGTTTGGCAATTTTATGACCTTTTGTCCCATGTCTTTGTCAATTTTAACTTACCTATTGTGCCATTTATGTGTTTAGGCCCCAGATCAATAACTTTAAACTCAGGGAGGCGAAGCTCTGGTACAGTTGGCCGTATAAGTTCTGTTCCTTGTTGTGATCTTATGTATGGAAGTAAAATAGCATTAGTAAATTGCGAGTGTGGTTTCTTTTATCAGTTGACTAATCAGATGAGTTAACCACTGCATAAGAAACTACGCTCGTAATTTAATCATGTGCTATATATTTCTATGTATAAGATCATGGAGAGGAAAAGAACTTATGTGGGCAACAGTACAGTATGGAAGACCAGGGGCATGCTATCCATAGACACTGGAAGGTCCTCATCAGTGTCGCTAGAGATGTTACCTGTGATACAATCGTCATCTGGCAGGAAGGAATCTATACCATCACCTTCACTGTCAGCGTCGTATTCGCTATCGACGGAGTCCAGCAAGCCAGGAATGTATTTTGTTATCACAGCATTTTCACGTAGCAGCACTTGCCTTGCAAGTTTCCTTATTATGATCAATAGTATTCTGTATATTTAGTATCTTAGTAGTTCACATGTGCCAGCAAAGAAAAGAAATACTTTTCATCTACATCCCCAAGGACATCCATCAATTGATCTTCTGTGGGAATATCGTGGATGTATTCTGGCAGAGGCAGTGTGGACAAGTTAAGCATTTCCTCTGCGAACTGCTCTAGCTCACCCAGGACAGACGGTGTCAGATCGCTGGGTTTTGTGAGGCTGATCTGGGAATTTGGCGATACAGGGACTTTCATTGTGGTGACCCTGATGGCCCTGATGGGAGATGCAAGGCGAGGTCGTTTACATTGGGACTGGGGACAATGGGGAGGGAGAGATGTTAGGTCACTGTCAGTGCCAGAGCAAGGTGACAGAGATCTCTTAAGAGTTGCTGATACAGGATTTGAACCTGATGGCGACAAGGACTTAGGAAAGACACAACATTTCTGCTGTTTTAGTCCACTAAAGAAATGAACTTTCCATCCATGTTCGATAACAGTAGATTTAACTTTCAACCCAATTTGCCTAAGCAATTTGCCAATGTTGTAAACTGACGCTGAAGGCAGATTGTGGAGGGCACAATATTCCCTGTACTTTAGCACTAATACATCTCTGTTAGTACGGTCCAGAGGGGAGCCAGTTATCAAATAATCTGCAGACATAAACTGCAGGAAATTATCCTTCCCTTGGACGGTTCTCTCCTTTACCCTCAATCCCATTATGTAAATTATGTGACTGGGTTAATAAATTATGTTACTACTGTAACAATATTACAATATCTGTATTTCAAATACACTTAATCACAAACCTACTTCAACTTAACCTATGAAACCAATGGAGAAGCGAAGGGAACTTCCGCGTCTCACACTTTTCAAAAAGGCAATGATTCGAAAACGAATCGAGATTACAAATATGATGATGCAACTTATCTACATTGTATCTCATATTTATTTACACCCTTATGTCGCTGTTTGAGCCTTGTTTACCTTTATATTATAATTATATAGAAGTAATATCGTAGTTATAAGGTAGTAAACGTGATATTTATGTCAATATATAAAATAAACCGAGTGTGATAATCTCAAAATATGTTAGTTAGCGCTTAAAATAGTTTTCTGTAAATAATTGTCATTTAAAGAAAACTTAAATTTGATAGGTAACTAACTTATTTTTCCATGAACATTTTATATATCATCCACATAATAATTACAGATATTAACAAACACAAAAACGTAACATTGATCACTCATAGGCCTTCACCTTCGACGGAGGCAAAACACATGAAGTCAATGATGATTATCCAGAAACCCTAGATTATAGATTACTTGATCTCGGCTTGAAGCGGCTCGCTTGGTGTAGTGACTAGCGTGTAGTGACTTGGTGTAGTGACATTAAAGATTTTTCACAATCACTGAGTCGTTACCATCCCTCATGAGCAAAGGGATGGGGTAGTAGTACAGGACCCCAATGGAAATACGCCTAATCGGCCTTATTGAGCTATCCTTAGCTAGCTTAGCATGCGCTAGCTTTAAGAACTATTATTATTATTATTATTATTATCTTGTACTGTATATAGGCCTAATTATGTAATCAAAGGAGGTTTCTTCTTTACCCCCTTCTCCCTCATGTTTAGCCCCATTAGTTTTGAGATTTGTAGACGTTTGCCCCATTAATTTGGCGAGTTTAAGAACTTTCGCCTCATTTCTTTGTCAATATTAAGGGGAGTCAGACCGTTTTCTGGACACCCTTCTCCCTAATATTTAGCCCCACTAGTTTTGAGATTATAAGACGTTCGGCCCATTAGTTTGGCGATTTTAACACCTTTCGCCCCATTTCGTTGTCAATTTTAAGACCTTTCGTGCCATTTAGGTGTCGATTATTTCCTGGCGAGCGAAAGCGAGCCTGCAATTTTAAGAGGTATTGGCCTTCGGCCGTGACAGTTTCTACCAAAAAATGTACAAATTTATCTTGAAGGGGGGTCTAGGGGGTGTTTTTCTAAGCTTGATGGAGGTTTATGGAGGAAACTAAAGAAATAGGCCTATATGAATACATGAATTAATAGACCAAACAAACGGCCAGCCTCCCCTTAAGACCCTTCGTGCCATTTAGGTGTAGATATTTTTCCGGCAAGTGAAAGAGAGCCTGCAATTTAAGGGGGGATGGTTGTTTTCTCTGGCCCCACTTCTCCCTCATGCTTAGCCCCATTAGTTTTCAAATTATAAGACTCGACTCATTAGTTTGGCGATTTTATTACCTTTAGCCCCATTTAGGTGTCAATTTTGTTGCCGGAGAGCGATAGCGAACCTGTAATTTAGGAGGAACCGGTCTAGGGGGTGGGTTTTTTAAAGTTTGATGGATGTCTAGGGAGGAAACTTAAAAACAGATAAATATATACATAAATGGACCAAAAAATAACTCCCCCCCCCCCCCCCCCCTCTCCCTTGAAGAAACATACTGGTGTTAGTGAGCTGGGCTTATAATTAGGGTTGGGTGTGACAGGGATCTGCCTTGTGTGGGCCAATCGGCTTTCTGTAGACTCCCATTTTCTTATGTTCTTATACTGTGCTTGTTATGCCAGGCTTTTGAAGAACAAGATATATTCTGGTCGCACTTCCCAGCTCGGGGAATTGTGCAGTAGTCTTCAACTTAGGATGCTCTCGACTGGGCGAGGACTGACCTTAAGGGGAGGCAGACCGTTTTTCTGGACCCCCTTCTCCCTAATGTTTAGCCCCACTAGTTTTGAGATTATAAGACCTTCGGCCCATTAGTTTGGCAATTGTAATACTTTTCGCCCCATTTCGTTGTCAATTTTAAGACCTTTAGTGCCATTTAGGCGTTGATTTTTACCTGGCGAGCGAAAGCGAGCCTGCAATTTTAAGATGAACCGTCCTTTGGCCGGGAAATTTTTCTACCAAAAAATTTACAAATTTATCTTGAAGGGGGGTCTAGGGGGTGTTTTTCTAAGTTTGATGGAGGTCTAGGGAGGAAACTGAAACAAATATATGAACAAATGAATTAGTAGACCAAACAAACGGTCTGCCTCCCCTTAACCCTTTCACGCATTTATGACGCAGAGGTTGCCAGATTAGCAATAAGAAATAGTGTTCTCTCACTCTTATAATTACCTCTCCAAAATTAGGTTTCTGCCCACAGCTAACTCAAAGACAACTGCAGAGGTTGAAGTAACTAAACTAAAGGTTTCTACATACCCCTGATGGTAACAAAGGCTTTAAAGTATCCCCAATAGCCTCAAAATCGCGTCATATGTCGGAGAGGGTTAACTCTATTTACACCAAGCAGATGACATGCAAACAACAGAAGCACAATGGTAGGTACAGTGGGAGTTGGGGGTCCTCGACACAGGTCTCTGGTGGCTCCTTCTGGGGTCCTCGTCATTGCTTCCGGCGGCTTCGCGTCTGGTCCTGTCTCAGCTGCTCTTCTCGTACACTGAACCTGGGGGAAGAAGGCAGCTTGGCAACAACCACTAGATCGATCACAGTCTTTCCGGGGGTTGGAGGCAAGCTCACCTGAGGGGTGACTGATAAGCCGACATGCCCTAGTCGCTCCTTGTCAGAGACAGACAGAGAGTGGCAGGAGAGTGACTGCTTAAGGAGTCGAGGGTGGTTTCTATCACAGACGGTGTGTTCCTAACAGTCTCTGTGCCAGACAAGGGCAGCGGAGCTACACTAACAACACGGGGTGTTACTGAGCCAGACTCAGTTACCGTGCTCCCTCGGCAACCATTGTAAGTTACGCGAGTATGCACTGAGTTATAATGCAGACAGAAAGCATTGTAACTTACGTGCCCTGATCCCCAGATGGTACCACAACAAGCCTTTCCCACCTTAGGAATAGTTTTGTCCTTTCCAACCTTAGGACTATCCGTGTAGAAACCAAAAATGAATTTCAAGCCAGCAGGCTGAATGTTTGTCGATGGTTGGGCTGGCTGAGGTAGTGTCACCTCTGGCAGGGGTGTCGCGGCAGGGGCAGAAAGGGCACAACTCTGGTTGACAATTCGTCTGGTTGGGTTGTGTGCATTGTTACGTTGGGTACATCTGGTTCCTTCTTGTTGTTGACTATTTCTGCAGGTGTGGTGATTGGGGTTTTGGACTGGCTGAATGGGAAGTAGCTACTCCATCCACTAACCTGCTTCACTCTTAGTTAAGGGGAGATGGGCGTATTTATTTCCTCACTAATATATCGTTCTATCATATATTTAGTTTCCTCCCTAGACCTTCATCAAGCTTAACCCCCCCGACCCTCCTTCAAGATATATTTGTACATTATTCGATAGAAAAATTTCCCGGCCAAAGGCAGGTTCCTCTTTAATTACAGGCTCGCTAATGCTCGCCATGAAGAAGTCGACACCTAATTGACACGGAATAGTCTTAGTATTGACAAAGAAGTGGGGCGAAAGGTCTTCAAATTGCCAAACTAATGGGCCGAACGTCATATAATCTGAAAACTAATGGGACTAAACATACATACAGTCATACATACATACAGTCATACATACATACATACATACAGTCATACATACATACATACATACATAGAGACATACATGTATACAGTCATACATACATAGTCATACATACTGTACATACATACATACAGTCATACATACATACAGTCATACATGCATATAGTCATACATGCATAGTCATACATGTATACAGTCATACATACATGCAGTCATACATACATGCAGTCATACATACATACAGTCATACATACATACAGTCATACATACAGTCATACATGCATACAGTCATACATACATGCAGTCATACATACAGTCATACATGCATACAGTCATACATACATGCAGTCATACATACATGCAGTCATACATACATACAGTCATACATACATAGTCATACATACAGTCATACATGCATACAGTCATACATACATGCAGTCATACATACATGCAGTCATACATACAGTCATACATACATGCAGTCATACATACATGCAGTCATACATACATGCAGTCATACATACATACAGTCATACATACAGTCATACATGCATACAGTCATACATACAAGGACTTCTTTAAAAAGAATCATGGTACGGACCAGTGCATCTACACTCTGAAGGAGCTAGTGGATGGGTACATCAAAATGAACAGCTCTATTTTTGCATGCTTTCTTGATGCTAGTAAGGCATTTGACAGAGTCTGCCACAATATCCTGTTTGATAAATTAGAATGAATGAAGAGCCAGCAAACATAGCTGGATATGGTATGGGAGGGAGAAGAAGAGAAGTAGTGGAGGAGGAGGTGGGGATCAGGAGGTCAGAAGTGTGGGAAGCCATGAAAAGAGTGAAGTTGGGGAAAGCACCAGGAACAGATGGAGTGTGTGGGGAAATGTTGAGGTATGGTGGTGAGATAGTGATAGAATGGGTATGGAAAATGTGCAAACTAGCATGGGAGAAGGGGAGTGCACCCGATGACTGGAAGACTGGCATAATAGTCCCCCTATATAAGGGCAAAGGGGAAAGAGGAGTGTGTGGTAACCACCGAGGAATATGTCTTCTAAGCGTAGTAGGGAAGGTATACAGTAGGGTAGTGATTGAGAGAGTGAGAGTGAGAACGGAGAAATGGATAGGCGACGAGCAGGGAGGTTTTAGGAAGGGAAGAGGATGTGTAGATCAGATTTTTACCCTGAATTGTGTTGTGGAGAAGTATCTGGAGAAGAAACAAAAGGTGTATGTTGCCTTTATGGACTTAGAGAAGGCCTATGATAGAGTGGATAGAGAAGGTTTGTGGAAAGTACTTAGAATATACGGAGTAGAGGGCAAGTTGCTGAAAGCAGTGAAGAGCATGTATGAGGGTGCAAAGGCGGCAGTACGTGTGGAGAGTGAGCAGAGCGAGTTCTTTGACCTGAATGTTGGTTTGAAACAGGGGTGTGTGATGTCCCCGTGGTTGTTTACTGTATATATGGATGGAGTTATGAAAGAAATACTATCAAGAGCAGTGGATGTTGGTGTATCGCTGAAAAGGGAGGGAATTGAGTGGAAGCTACCTATACTGCTGTTTGCGGATGATACAGTTCTGATGAGTGATAATGAATGGGAGTTGCAGGGTCTGGTAAATGAGTTTGGAACAGTGTGCGAAAAACGGAATTTGAAGGTAAATACGGGGAAGAGCAAGGTTATGGTCTTCGAAAGGGGTGAAGTCACAGAGTGTGAGGTGAAGCTGAACGGTCAGGCTATGGAGATCGTCAACTCTTTTAAGTATCTGGGCAGTGTGTTGAGTAAAGATGGGACTATGGATGAAGAGGTGCGGGAGAGGGTACAACAGGGGAAGAGGGTTGTAGGAACGCTAAAAGCAGTAACAAGAAATAGGGTGGTCAGTATGGAAGTGAAGAAGTCCTTGCATGACAGTGTGGTAATCCCGACACTGACTTACGGAAGCGAAGCATGGACGTTGGTTGAGAGACTCAGACCAAGAGTGAGAGCAGTGGAAATGAATTACTTAAGGAGTGCGTGCGGAGTTACATGGAGGGATAGACAGACTAATGAGGAAGTAAGAAGGAGGTGTGGTGTGGAGGTAGATGTGCTGGAAAGTGTGAAAAGGAACAACTTGAGATGGTTCGGCCATATGGAACGTATGGAAAGCGAGAGAATGACTAAGAGGGTGTACGAGAGCGAGGTGGAGGGACAGAGGGGGAGAGGTAGACCGAATATGAGGTGGAAGGATGGAGTGAGGAACTACATGAACGAAGGCGGTGCTGGTTGGGGGGAGGGGCGTCGACTGACTGGGGACAGAGGTGCATGGGGGCGGTTCGTTCGTGGCCACCCCTTCGGGGATCACGGCGTCAGGCAATAGATAGATAGATAGATAAATTAGCAACAAGGGGAGTGCCATCCTATATACTGAGAATCTTGAAGTACTGGTACGCCAATCAAACATTTAATGTAAGATGGGGTAACATTATTTCGGATTCCTTTACAGTAACCAATGGAGTGAGACAGGGTAGTATTCTCTCACCTTACTTATTCAATGTATATATGGATGAATTAAGTGATAAATTGAATAAAGAGCAGATTGGATGTTATGGTGGGAATAAAATCATCAACCATCTCATGTATGCTGATGATCTGGTCATTATTGCACCGTCTTCTGCGGGTCTGAGCAAACTTCTTGATATATGTGAATCTTTTGGTAGTAAACATTGTGTTAAATTCAACCCACTGAAAAGTGCTGTTCTTATATTTAGATCAAAATTACTGTATAAAAGTAAACTGACAAATTTCTCACTCAATAATCAAATTATTCAAGAAGTAAACAAAATAAAATACCTGGGACACATTATCTCAAACGATTGCTCAGATGATGCAGATATCGGCCGTCAGCGCAGACAGCTATATTTACGTGGTAACACCATCTTGAGAAAATTCCACATGTGTAATTGGGAAACTAAAGTCACTTTGTTCCGGACATATTGTTCCTCTATGTACACGGCCCATTTGTGGTGGAAGTATAAGAGAGCCACCATAAATGGTCTGTGTACATCCTATCATAATATACTCAAGATGTTCATTGGTCTCTCTAAATATGAAAGCACTAGTATGGTGTGCACACTGTTGGATGTGCAGTGCTGTCGGGCTGTCATCAGGAGACTGGTGTACAGCTTTTCGCAGCGACTGCAATCCTCCAGTAACACGCTGATTGTAGCTCTTTGGTCTAGTGATCATATCTATGAATCCCGTATTATATCTCACTGGCAGAAGCTGCTGCACACATAGTATGTACTGTAATGTAATATATAGGTCTAATTGAACTATGAGCAATGATCTGTGCAATAGGTGTTAACCAACATTGAGCAATAGCCTTAGTTAGCCTATCTGTGTTATATTGTGACAAAATGTGATATGTGCTCTATTCTGTAAATAGGCCTACTGTATTTTTTATTTTATTGTGTCTTTATTAATATATCTTTGTATATAATTATTATCTGTGCTCTGACGAGAAGTGTATGTGATATGGACCATTAGGTCGTATTGTATCTATCTTATGTGTCTGGAATAAAGAATTATTATTATTATTATTATTATAGCTGTTAGGAGTGATCTTTCACCTGAGAATCATATTAATAAGATAGTGGGAGAAACATATGGACTGCTTAACAGAATAAAAATAGCCTTTAACTATATAAACGAGGAGATGCTGGAGAAAATAATAAAAACATTGGTGAGACCAAGACTGGAGTATGCGGCAGTGGTGTGGGCACCACATCTAAAAAAGCATATAAAGAAGCTGGAGAAGGTTCAGAGAGCTGCAACTAGGATGATACCAGAACTGAGAGAATTACCATATGAGGAGAGATTAAAGAAATTAGATTTACCATCTCTAATGGATAGGAGGGAGAGAGGCGATATGATTATGATGTACAAATGTGTGAGAGGACTCGAAAAGGTGGACAAGAAGGGTTATATTGTGAAAGATAATGGTAGAACTAGGGGGCATAGATATAAACTAATGAAAGGAAGATGTAAAGGAGATGTGAGAAAGTATAGTTTCCCTTACAGAAGTATAAGTAAATGGAATCAGTTGGAAGAGGAAGTGGTGTGTGCAAAAAACATTCATATTTTTAAGGCAAAGTTAGATAATTGTAACTCAGGAAGCGGGACAATACGAGCCTAAAAAGCTCAACTCCTGTATACTACAAATAGGTAAATACAAATAGGTAAATACATGCAGTCATACATACATGCAGTCATACATACAGTCATACATGCATACAGTCATACATACTCACAGTCATACATACATACAGTCATACATACATACAGTCATACATACATACAGTCATACAGGCATACATACATTGTCATAAATACATAGTCATACATACTCACAGTCATACATACACACATACATACATACAGTCATACTTACATGCATACTGTACATACATACATATTGTACATACAGTCATTCATACATACACAGTCATATATACATACATACATAGTCATATATATATATACATACACACATACATACATAGTCATACTTACATACATACTGTACATACATACATACATAGTCATACATACATACATACAGTCATACATACACACATACATACATACAGTCATACATACATACACACATAAATACAGTCATACATACACACATACATACTGTACATACATACAGTCATACATACACACATACATACATATGTATGTATACATACAGTCATACATACATACATAGTCATACATAATTATATACATAGTCATACATACATACAGTCACACATACATACAGTCATACTTATATACATACATACATACATACATACATAGTGTACATACATACAATGAAAGATAATTATATACTATTTCGGTTCGATTTTAAAGATTCCTAAAAAACTATCTTTTTTCTCTCAAGCCTACACTTTATTATCCAGGCTACTACGTCTGTCCAGCGCCCACACAGTCATTCAAGGTTTAGTTTCTGGACCCCCTTCTCCCTCATGTTTAGCCCCATTAGTTTTTATATGTTAAGACGTTCGGCCCATTAGTATGGCGATTTTTAGACCTTTCACCCCGGTTCGTTGTCAATTTTGATACATTTCGTGCCATTTAGGTGTCAATATTTCCTGGCGAGCAATAGCGAGCCTGAAGTTGTAAGAGGCACCAGCCTTCGGCCGGAATTTTTTTCTACCGAAAAATGTACAGCTTTATCTTGAAGGGGGGTGTAGGGGGTGTTCTTCTAAGCTAAAGAACCTCTCTTTTTCTCAACAGCATACACTTTATTGTCCAGGCTACTACGTCTATCCAGCGCCCACACTGTCCTTTAAGGGGAGATATCCACTTGAGGGACTTTTTTCTTGACCCCTTTCTCCCTCATGTCTAGCCCCATTGCTTTTGATATGTTAAGACGTTTGCCCCATTATTTTGACGATTTTAAGAACTTTCAACCCATTTCTGTCAATTTTAAGACCTTTCGTGCCATTTATGTGTCGATTTTATCCTGGCGAGCGATAGCGAGCCTGTAATTTAAGAGGAACCGGCTTTCAGCCGGGAAATTTGTCTACCGAAAAATGTACAAATTTATCTTGACAGGGGCTCAAGGGGGTGTAATCTTAAGCTTGAAGGATATCTAGGAAACACACTAAAAACCTCCCCTTAAGGGAGCCCACCTCGCTTGTTTCCTCTTTCTCTCCCTCTCTCTTTGGTTTGTATCCATTCGGCCCCATTCAGCCTACTGTTTTAAGACGTTTACCCCCATCCAGGTGTCAATATTTTCCTGGCTAACGGTAGCGAGCCAGCATATATATATATATTTTTTTTTTGACAGCAAGCTAAATTTTTACATTTTTAGCTATCGCTCGCCAGGAAGAAATCGACACCTAGATGGAGATAAACGTATTAAAACAGTCGGGTGAATGGGGCCGAATGGATACAAGCCAGGGAAAGAGAGAAAAGGAGAGAAAGATAAAACAAAGCCGGTGACCCCCCTCAAGTCAATACTCCCCCGTGTTGTTGTTTATGTTCCCTCTTATATTCTGGTCCTTCCTCCCACACGGCTCTCTCCACACCCACCGGCTCCCTAAATCCCTTCACCACTATAGGTAGTGCCAACCAACTTGACAATAATCTTTATCCCTGACCTCTCTCTGTCACTCTAAAGTGCCTAGAGCAAACTGGCTGTAAATATCCACACCTATGTCCTGGTGGACTCTTCCCAAATGATAGAAACGTCAGCCCGATTGCTTTAATTAATTTCGAGTTATGAGAAGTTTATGGGTGAAGATTATTGTCAAGTTCGCTGGCGCTACCTGCAGTACGTCATTGTCATCACATTCTGGTTACCATCAGGCAATTTTCTTTAGTTTATAATCTACCTACAGTATATGGCTATCTATCTATCTATCTATTGCCTGACGCCGTGATCCCCGAAGGGGTGGCCACGAACGAACCGCCCCCATGCACCTCTGTCCTCAGTCAGTCGACGCCCCTCCCCCCAACCAGCACCACCTTCGTTCATGTATTTCCTCACTCCATCCTTCCACCTCTCATTCGGTCTACCTCTCCCTCTCTGTCCCTCCACCTCGCTCTCGTACACCCTCTTAGTCATTCTCTCGCTTTCCATACGTTCCATATGGCCGAACCATCTCAAGTTGTTCCTTTTCACACTTTCCAGCACATCTACCTCCACACCACACCTCCTTCTTACTTCCTCATTAGTCTGTCTATCCCTCCATGTAACTCCAAGCGGCTCGCTTGGTGTAGTGACTAGCGTCTCGGACTTCCACCCAGAAGGCCCGGGTTCGCGCCCACGCTCGGCGCATTAAAGATTTTTCACAAGCACTGAGTCGTTACCATCCCTCATGAGCAAAGGGATGGGGTAGTAGTACAGGACCCCAATGGAAATACGCCTAATCGGCCTTATTGAGCTATCCTTAGCTAGCTTAGCATGCGCTAGCTTTAAGAACTATTATTATTATTATTATTACTCCGCATATGGCTCAAATGGGTAAATACGATCTCAACCAACCCTCATAGTAGCATAGGTCCTTCTTAAACTGCATACCAGAATCAAAGGCATTATGGCGCTGAAGGTGTTAAAGCGGGTATCACACTAGGCAAACATTTTCTCCATTTTCAATTTTTCCTTCTCCATTTACAGCCAGTAGCTCTGGCAGCTACTAGTCTATTCGCTATAAGTAGGCGAGAAATCATAACCTCCATCTTCTATAACTCAAAAAGGGCTAGAGCAAATTGGCTGTAAATTTTCACATCTATTTCTTTTTACTGACTCTTCCCAAATATTAGATACATTAGCTCGATTACTCTAGTCGTTTTTGAGTTACAGAGGATAGAGGTCATGATTTCTCGCCTACTTACAGTGAATAGACTATAGCACACACGTATGGGCTTTACCGCGGCAGTAAGCGATCGTTGTATTGTGATGTTTATCGTACAATTTACAGTAATATGTTGATATAAAAAAGTATAGTATAACTGGACTCAATCTATACGGTAACTTTGCCATATTTTGCGCTTGAAGCTTATTAAAGCAGCTATGAGGTAGTTTTTTGTAATATATACAGTCTGACGGCGCCTTTCTAGTCGTTTCCGCGGCAGTAAGCGATCGTTATATTGTGCTGTTTCACCTAAAAGGCATAGTCATATGGATTAATATCGACAATTATAAGGTGGGAATCAATAAATATATAATTTCTATTCATAAATAATATATATATATATATATAAAGGAGAAAAGGAAGCAGGCTGCCTGTAACGAGTGTCTCCCCTAAAGTTGAAAAAGTGAACCAAAATCATGTTACATTAAAAGTTATTTAGGTGTGTTGGATAGATGTGTGGTGTGTTTGTTACTCCCCTGGGGGTAATGGGGCCTCCATCTTTATGGTGGAGGAAAAAAAGAATATGCCCCACGCGTCCTACTGCGTGTCTTACAAGGCGACTAATAGGGGAAATAGGGCTAGATTGTAGGCACCAATCGAACAGGGCTATACCCAGGAGAGGCTGTAGGCATTATAAGGAGCTGCTGGAACTCCTGCTTCATTTGCTTGGCCTCTCTTACTGATTCCCTTTGTGCCTCACTTACACTGAGAGTAGTCCAGCATGCTCTCACAAACACCTCCTCCTCCTATCTACTTCACTACACTTAACATGCACACCACACTTCCTCCTTCAACATTATTAAAGCAAAAATGATGACCACAGGCCCAGCCTCGGAGTCCCCGGGGAGGGGGGGGGGGGCATAAATGCCCCCACACCACCTGCCCAACCTTCCCCTGATGACCCCTCTAAATGCTCTGGACCACGGCCTGTCACTCTTACTATCAACTTTTGCAATATTCGCGGACTTACCTCTAATTTTCACTCTGTCGAACACCATCTCTCCTCCTACAAACCTGATCTTCTTTTCCTCACCGAAACCCAGGTATCTGAGACAACTTCCAGCAGCCCCTTCTCTGTATCCTCCTACTTTCTCTATCCTAGTTTCAAAGCCAAAAGCGAATGTTGTGCATACGTGCACAACAAACTTACTTGCTCTCGTGTTCCCGATTTCGACTCCTCTGAATTCTCAACTTTATGGCTCAAACTATCCTGTCATTCTCATACTAAATATTTCTGTGCTGTCTATCTTTCCCCTAACTCTACCGACTTTCCCAAATTCTTTGACTATCTAAACTCTAAAGTGGAACACATTCTATCTATCTCTCCCTTCTCTGAAATCTCCATCTTAGGAGATTTCAATGTTCACCACCGCCAATGGCTCTCCTCTCACACTACTGACCAAGCTGGTGAACAAGCCTACGACTTTTCTATTATAAATGACCTAGAGTAGCTGGTGCAGCAACCCATCCGTATCCCGGATCGCGTCATAGATCAGCCCAATATTCTTGACTTATTTTTTACTTCTAACCCTTCTTCTTATACTGTCAATCTTTTCTCTCCTTTGGGCTCCTCCGACCATAAACTTATCTCCGTCACCTGTCCTATCTCTTCAGTACTACCATCTGATCCTCCCAGCCGGCGGCGCTTGTGGCATTTTGGCGCTGCCGACTGGGAGGCTCTCTGGCAGTATTTCTTTGATTTCCCATGGAATGACTTCTGCTTCCGTGGCCGAGGACCCTCGGAGAGGAGAGTTCTGAACGCATTACCGAGGTAATCATCTCGGGCATGGAAGCGTACATTCCATTTTCTTTCTCTCAGTCTAATGCAAAACATTCTTGGTTTACTCACGCTTGTTCTACTGCTGTCCACAACAAGGAGGATGCTTTCAAACGGTACCGACGCCTTAAAACTCAAGAATCTTATTCTTCCTATGTTTCTGCCCGGAATCAAGCCAAATCTGTTCTTCGACTTGCCAAGCACTCTTTCATCAATAATAAATGCACAGAACTATCCAACTCTAGCTCTTCCCAAGCTTTCTGGCATCTAGCCAAAAACCTCTCCAACAATTTTTCTTCCTCGTCTTTCCCTCCCCTTTTCCACTCTGATGGCACAACCATCACTTCTTCCTCTGACAAAGCTCAACACTTCTCTCAAATTTTTGCTAGAAACTCCACCTTGGATGATTCCGGTGCTATTCCTCCCTCTCCACCCCCCTCTCTCCTACTTATGCCTAATATCCTAATCTCTTCTAAAGATGTACTTTCTACCCTCTCTGGGCTTAATACTAAGAAGGCGTACGGTCCGGACGGTGTTCCTCCTGTTGTACTCAAAATCTGTGCTTCCGTGCTGACCCCTTGCCTAGGCAAACTCTTTCGTCTCTGTCTCTCCTCTAACGTCTTCCCTTCTAGCTGGAAGTTTGCTCTCATTCAACCTGTCCCAAAGAAGGGTGAACGCTCTCAACCATCCAACTATCGTCCAATTGCTCTCATCTCTTGTATCTCTAAAGTTTTTGAAACTATTCTTGCTTTCAAATTTCTTAAGCATTTCTCTTCTCATAATCTGCTCTCAGATCGCCAGTATGGCTTCCTTAAGGGTCACTCTACTGGTGATCTTCTTTCATTTCTTACTAACTCTTGGTCATCCAACTTTCGGGACTTCGGTGAGACTTTTTCTGTTCCACTAGATATAACGAAGGCCTTCGATAGAGTCTGAATAAATCTTTAATTCCAAACTGCCCTCCTTCGGTTTCTATCCCTCCATCTGTGCCTTTGTCTCTAATTTCCTTTCCGGCCGTACCAGAGCTGCGGCTGTGGACGGCCATCGCTCACTTCCTCATCCTATCAACTCCTGTGTTCCTCAGCGTTCTGTCCTATCTCCTATTCTCTTTCTAATTTTCATAAATGGTCTTCTCAACTGTACATCCAGTCCCATCCATTCATATGCAGACGACTCTACCTTACACTACTCAATTAGTTTTCCAGAACGCCCCAGCCAGCAGTCCCTCAAAATCAAACATAATGAAGCCATAAAACGCTTATCTTCTGATTTAGTTACTATTTCCAATTGGGATAGAGAAAACCTTGTTGCATTTAATGCCTCCAGACCCAATTTATCCATCTTACTACCTGTCAGGAACATCCAGAGGACTATCAATTATTCTTCAACAATACAAAAGATCAATCCTTCATCTTCTCTCAATATTCTCGGTGTCTCTTTTTCTTCTGCTCTCACTTGGAAGAACCATATTACCAGTCTTGCTAAGGCAGCCTCCCAGAAACTGGGTGTGCTCAACCGCCTCATGGGGTTCTTTACCCCTGCACAGCTTCTTGCTCTGTACAGGGGCACAGTGCGTCATTGTATTGAGTATTGTTCACATGTGTGGGGAGGATCCTCTCACACCGCACTCCTAGACAAAGTAGAAAGGAAAGCCTTTCGTATCATTAACTCCCATCCACTCACCAACTCTCTGCAATCTCTCTCTTCACCGCAATGTTGCATCTCTCTCGCTATTCTATCGCTACTACAATAATCAATGTTCCTCGGAGCTTTCCCAGTGTATACCACCTCCTCTACGTAGGGTACGTAGTACCCGCCTTGCAACACAATCCCACCCCTACTCTGTGCAACTCTCCAACCCAAGAGTGAAACGCTATTCTCAGATTTTCTTCTTTTCAACTGCTGAGCTCTGGAATTCTCTCCCAGAATCAGTCTTTCCCTCTTCCTATGACTAAAATTGCATCAAACTCCGTGTGTCCAGGCATTTTAGCTCGATTGTCCCTTGATTTTGGCCCTTTCACTCTTTCAAAACTGGGGGAGGCACTCACTGCAGGTAGTTATGCCTTTTGTCTCCCTCATTCACATAGAAAAAAAAAATGGATTACTCTTTGTAGGTGAGGCACAAATAGAAAAGTAGAAACAGCGGGGGAAACCAGGCAAATGACACAGAAGTTCCAGCAAACTCCTTATCATATGCTTATATTTCCTTCCCTGGGTATATACGGTATTGTTATGTTGATAAATGGGCAAGCCGCCCTCCACAGTAAGCTGCCTGCACCTGCCGGAGCGCCCCAGAGGCATCCCCACACAGCCAGAACCTATCCAAGAGGCCGCGCCCTTCCTTCAGGCTCCACAACCAGACCCCACCACCGCTGTTCCCCCTCGGTCTGCTTCCCCGACGCCGCACCCTTACTTTAGACTCCACAACACCACAACGACAGCGACAGCGTGTTCTCTTATAGCCGCACAATACCAGGGTTACCCCTTTGCCCGTTTTCTCCCCTAGAGAACGGGCTCAAAATAACAGTCACCCCACGAAAAAGAGCGTCGCCCACCCACCATCACAACCCCCCCCCCCGGGGGCACTTTGGCCATACTGCATGACCTGATGTAATCGCCACCATTCGCCGATTGGTCCCTGGAGTTGATCAAGAGGCGAATCCGGAGGGCCCTACCAGTACTATCGTCCCTATACCCTCGTCGCCGGAGCGATAGGGATCTATGTCACCTGTACAAAGGGCAAGTCGTCACCTTTTTTCCTTGTACTCTAGGTGTTCAGTGTGGTAGTAAGGTTTTGTAAGTAACCATTACCTGTAAACGGCAGATCCCAACAGGTAATTTATTATGTGTTAACTGGCCCTAACCACTATTTCAACCAGGATTATCACAGTATCTCCTAGTATCTCTACCAGCCTACTAACTGGAGAGATATTGCTAGCTTTTGACGCTTATACTTATCCGTGGTCTGTCTGTCAGACTCCCTCTAACGAAACAATTAATTAATGGGCGTGTTTTAGTCTGATCGTCATATATACAGTATATACACAAGGTTAGATACAATCACAAATTTCAAGGCTACAGGCTTTTTCATTGCACATTTAGGCAAGCACAGTTTAAGGTATACGCGAACCTTACAAACGGGCGGGACGGTCTAATCTTAGAAGGCGGAATCAGCCAAGGAAGGATTGATGTTTGACTCTTCCCGCCCACAACATTCGGGCGGGAAGGACCTAGCTAAGCGGGCGGGATCTTCTAGTCGGAATGGTCTGAGGGCGGAATAGTCAGTTGTTGTTGTTGTTGTTGTTCCCTAAGCTGCCTGGCCGAACAGCCCCGAGTCCCTGAGAAAGGCCATGGCCACGATCGGGCTTTCCCACAGAGCTCTCATTGAGTGTAGATTGTGTTGTTGGCGTAAGTGGTTGTGTGAAATGCAGTCTTCTATGATGTGTTTAATGGTATGGGGTGCTGTGTTACATCCCGGGCAGGTGTCGACAACGGAGTCATCCAGTCTCTTCTGATAGCTCAGGAGAGCTGGATGGTGTCCGCATCTCAGCCTGGCCAGGTGGACTCTGTCCTCGCGAGGAAGGGAGGATTCGGAAGGATGGATTTCGGGAGGTCGTGCATGCAGCTGCGTGTTGTCTGTGAGTGAGTGGATGGATCGGTGAGAGATATGAGTATGGATATGCTTCTGGAAGTTGGTTCGGGGTGGGCAGGGAGGGAGAGAGGACAATAATTGTGTGTGATACCGTGTGCTGGGTGTTGTTTTGATATTTCTTGGTGTCTGTGGGTGTGTTGCCATGTAGTTTAGTGGGTGGTCTTGGTTCGTGGAGGCTGCTGCCAGGAATTGAGTGCCTCTCATGTCCAGATGGTCTTCGACTTTGAGGATTTTGGTTTCTTGATGTAGGTGATCTGTGGGTGCAGTAGCTGTGCAGCCTGTAATGATCTTCAGGGCTTTGTTTTGAATAGTCTGTAAGGTCTTATGATGTGTTTCAGCTAGGTTAGAAGCCCAGGCTGGGCTTGCGTATTCCATCACTGATCTTATGTATTGTTTATATACTGTGGTGGTAGTTTCTTTGTTGTGTCCAAATTTTGTGTGAGCAAGTGACCTGAGGGCGTTAAGTCTGGGTGTCAGTTTCTTTTTAATGTTTGTGGTGTGCTGTTTGAATGTCATATGAGTATCATATGTTACTCCTAGGATTTTGGGTGTGTGTGTATGTGTTAGGGGTGTGTTGTTTATGGTGAGTTGAGGGATGTATTCGTGTTCTCCTGTCCAACTTGTGAGCAGGGTTGCGGTGGATTTGGCTGGGGCTAGATTAAGTCTGTTTGTAGTGCACCAGCCATGTAGTGTGTTGAGATAGGGTTGAAGGAGATCTGTTGCTCTTTTTGGGTCATGGTGTGTGCATGTGAGTGTTATGTCATCTGCATAGGAGGCTAAGTTTATTTGGGGCGTATTGGGTGTAGTTATATCGTGCATGTACAGATTGAAGAGTGCGGGCGATAGGACGGATCCTTGTGGGACTCCGTTTGGAAAGTTTCTGATTTTAGATGACTGACCGGCAAAGGATACGTTGCACATCTGCCTGCTAGGAAGTTGGCCAGCCACCGTTTTGTGTTGTTGTGCATGTTTGTGTTGTAGATTTTGTTTGTTAGGTTGTGGCGGGGGATGGCATCGAAGGCTTTACTAATGTCGAGTGTGGCTAATAGTGATCTGTGTGGTGGTCTAGCTGAATTGATGCCGTCGAAAGCTCTTTGTGTAAGGTCTGTGAGAAGAGTGTTTGTGGAGTGCAGTGGCCTAAAGCCATGTTGTGTTGGAGCTAGGGGTAGGTCAGGTGTAATTAGTTGTAATACTAGGCGTTCCATGACTTTGGAGGGGGAGCAAAGGAGTGTGATGGGGCGGTGCGAGGAGGGTAGCGTGGGGTCTTTGTTGGGTTTGGGGAATGTGATGATGATACCATGCTTCCAAATGTCTGGTATTGTGTTGTGTGAATAGCTGTAGTTTGATATGTTAGTGAGTGCTTGTATGCCTTGTGGTCCCAGGTGTCTGAGGTGTATGTTGTTATGTTGTCTAGGCCACAGGCGGGTGAGTGCTTGAGATTGTTGATGATATGCTTTGTCTGGTGATTGGTGAAGGGTGTATAGTCAGGGTCTGTGGGGAATTGTCTCTTACGTCGGATGACACGTCGGTCGTCTTTGTGAGGTTTTAGGTGGCTGACATGTGAAAAGTGATTGATGAGAGTGTTTGCTTGTTGTTTACATGAAGGAGTAGAGTCTGTTGTTGTGATTGCAGCATGTGATTGTGTTGTGTTGCTGTTGGAAAGTGTGATGCTGTTTAGTGTTTTGTATAGTTTTTTGGGGTTTGTTTTGTGATCAAGTGTTTGTAGGAAGTTATTCCAATTTAGTTTTTGTTGTTCTTGTATTTTGTTGTTAGTTTGGGTGTTGAGTGCTTGAATTTGTTGTGTGATGTCTTGTGTGTGGGGTGCTGGGGAGTGTTTCAGTATGTCGCGTTGTCTGATGAGGTTTTGAATTTCTGGTGTGAAGTTGGGGTTGTGTCTTTTTCTGTTACCTCTTGGAATGTGTTTCTTGTCAGCGTTTTGGATAGTTTTATTGAGTATGTGTACAGCATTGTTGATGTTAGTGATGGGTGTACTGTTTAGAGTTGTGAAGTGTTGTTCTGTCTCATTTGTGAATGCTTCCCAGTTAGCTCTTTTATAATTGGTGTATGTGTGTTTGTGGCTAGCTGGGGTGAGTCTGGTTTTGGTGGTGATAATGATCGGGAGGTGGTCAGAGCCTAAGGTTCTGACCACCCTCCAGGATGTTGTGGGGGCGAGTTCTGGGGAGCAAAAGGTGATGTCTGGAGATGATGGGTTATAGAGGGCTTGGTGAGGAATATGGGTATGTTGATGGATGTCGTTAAGGATGATGAGGTTATCGGTTTGGTTTTGTAGTACCAGCCCTCTGTCTGTGTCGGGGTTGTCGACAAACCAGGCCGACGTCTTGGCGTTGAAGTCACCACCCAGGATGATGTGTGGGGTGTGTGGGGTGTTTGTGATGTGTTGTAAGTGTGGTCTGTATTCATTTGGTACTGTAGGGGATGTTTGGGGAGGGATGTATGTGTTTATGATGGTTATGTTGGAGTTGTTGCCAGTGCGTATTTTAATTGACTGTATTTCTGTTGTGTTATCATTTGGGGGGAGGAGTGATTTGGTTTGTACACTGGTTACTATGTATGATATTTCTTTGTGTACCAGGGTGATGAGTCCACCGCCCCCGCCGACAGCCCGGTCTTGTCTGATGGTGGTGAAATTATGAAATGTGGGTGTTTTTTGTGTTGTGCGGAGTTTTGTTTCTTGTAAGATGGCAATGTGTATGTTGTGTTGTTTGATGAAGTGTGAGAGTTCGTGTTTCTTTGTGTTGATGCCATCTATGTTCAGTTGAAGAATGTTAATGTTATGTGCACGATGTATGTTGGGTGCTGCTGCACGAGGATGGGGTGGGGGTGGGGGTGATGGGGGGTGAGGGAGGGGCTGGGGGTTGGGATGGGTGAGGTGGGGGTGGGGATTGGGGAGCAGGAGATGGGGGTTGGAATGGATTAGGATGGGGTGTGGTGTGTTGAGTTGAGGATGTGGATGGTATGGGAAGGTTAGGTGGGTTAGGGAGGAGAGGTGGACGGGTTTTAGGGGGGCGAGTGGATGATATGGGAAGGTTAGGTGGGTTGGGGAGGAGAGGTGGACGGGTTTTAGGTGAGGGATTTGACTGGGAGAGGGAGGGGCATGAGGAACAGGTCCAGGTGTTTGTGTAGTGTTTCTTGGAGGCAAGTGTTGTGCAGGTGAAGTGGGTCCAGTTCCCGCATGAATTGCAGAGAACTGAACCCTTAGTATGGCGACTCGAAGTGATGGGTTTTGAGCAAGTTGGACATATGTATGTGAACGTGGGTCCTGGGTTGCTCTCAATGTCTCCGGCTAGAAGAAGTCTTCGAGAAATGACAGCCGGAGAGTCATTTCTCGGTGTAGGAAAAACTGTGTGATGTGTGTGTGTGTGGTGTGAGAGGTGTGGAAATTCCCGGCGCGACCGAAGCCGCTCCAAGGACCCGTGCCCCCAGGGAGGGGGCAGGGGATGGTTGTGACGGTTTGGCTCCCGAAACTGCTCCCCGCGGCCGGCATCCGGTTTTCCTCCACTGGTCGTTGATTTTGTCTTCGGCTGTGGAGGGTCGGCAGCCATCCGCGGTTGGCAGCCTCGGGAGGTGGCCCCACGGCGTAGACGCCGCCACATCAGGACCTAGTAGTAATAGTCAGTAAGCCACTATAGCAGGGATAGTGGATACCAAGTTACCAACACTACCAAGCCCGCTAATCTCTTCCCAAAAGTCGCTATAATAATAATAATAATAATAATAATAATAATAATTAAATACAAACAACTAAACATAATAATAATAGCCTAATAAATAAAAATAAAATAAAAAATGAAATAATAAATACATATAACAATTATATAAAAGTACATAATTGTCAGAAAAATACATTAAATTTGCTTCGTGAGCTCTCAGAAACAGTAAAACAAACTAGAGCTGCATTTTGTGTTACCACCACTGATAAGCCATTGGGCTTTTGGCAGAAAATGCCAAAAATTGTCGGTGATATCCGAGACATGTTTACATACAGTGTTCTCATCGTCCAGCATATTACTGCTTCATATTCATCAGCCAACTTTAAGTAGCCCTATATAATATTTAATTATCACTAGAACAATACACTATACCATGTAGGAAGTCTTCTGGAGAAATAGGGCAAATTTAGACAAAAAATGCAAGATAAACTAAAGCACAAATGTATGCTAGAATAGCATTGACAAATCGCTAGATAGTCACCAGACACTAAAAACTTGTATGTCACTAGAAAACATATGTTGAAGTATCTAGAATAATCTTTAACAATCGAAACATCTCTCCAATTCCTTAAAATAGGGAAACTAACTTGAATATCGCTAGAATTCATCACATCTTGATGTCGCTAGATGGAAGTGATGTAAGTGATTCGCTGGATTTAGCGGTAGCAGCTACATTGGCAACATCGTACCAAGAACCTTCATTCCGTTATAATGAACAAGGTCAGATTTCGAAAATATTACAATTATTTCAAAGTTCAGAAATCATCAGATTGGTTTGGAAGTCGAAGTACACAATTTCAGTTCCATAGTTTAACAAACATTTACATAATAAATTATAATATGCTACTTAGAGGGTTTAATAAAGAAGGATTACTTTCCCGGTATCGTATAAGCGTACGCAAGCTGTTGTTCTTTTGTTTTGTTTTAAGAACGTCAACAAACGCTTCGTATATTTGGGTTCTTAGTTATACATTAGACATATTTATAGTTTATAAGTTTAATAACACTTACTTGTTAAAGAGGAAATACACAAAAGCCCAATTTCGAATGATCGTGAATATCTTTACTTTGGTGTATGTTTGGGCTAATTCAAGACTACATTTAGATTGATAGAATTTTTTAACACTCGCCAATGAAATATGATGACTTGCTTACAGATATTAACTTAAAGCCCGAATCGGCTTGACTTTAACCCAGTTGTTTACTTCCTCAACCCTGTGGAGGAGCAGGGTTGAGTTGGCTTGATATTGGACACCCTTTTATGGCATTTGGGTGTGAAATACGACACCATTTCCAGTCTATCGGAGATAATGATGGTAAAGGAAAATGCGGTAAAATAAGGAAATTGGAGTTTTAAACATCGATATCAAGCAGAATTACCAGCTAAAATACGATTGAAGTATATTTATAAAAACAAACCCAAATTCATCCTATTTCCTATCCATCAGAAACCTACATTATTATCAAATTTCCGCGTTATATCACAAACTTTTGACCACTTGCGAGTTTCAGGCTATAAGGAAGTTGGGGGTCCAGAAAAAGCTGCTACCTCCTCCTTAACCCATACAGTACCAGGGATGTCCTTTCCATAATATTCTGACAACTATTAGACGATATTATTCAGCTTAACGCCCTACGAGCGGGGCCGTTTGTAACTTCTACTACCTGACAAGCGGGCAGATTTACCCAAAACGAGCTTCATTCCATGCTCTTTTTCATGCATAAACAAGAGCCAGAGCGTAATACAATTATGTATCCGTGAAAGGGCGATAATTGAGCTTTCCAATGAGACCTGAACCATCCTTGTACGACCACGGGTTGTCTTGCAACGATCGTGCAACACGAAGGGAAAATCCCTATAATACAGTAATTTCTTTAGTTTTTACCCTGTATTGCGGGACCAGGGATGTGGTGGGATGTGATGAAACTGTCAGTGGCGGGACAACGTCCATGCCGAACGGTAAGAGCCCACCCGCACTCCTCCCACCGCTCGGACTCTCTCTCAGAGCTGATTATGTGCTCAACATTGCATTGGACTTAAGTCGGGCCCCGCCCTTTAGTCCTTGGTTCTCTTAAGGGGGGTGACCTGTTTTTGTTCTGTCCTTTTCTATCTTTCTCTGGCTTGTATCCATTTGGCCCCATTCAGCCTACTGTTTTAAGATGTTTATCCCCATCCAGGTGTAAATTTTTTACTGGTGAGCGATAGCGAGCCAGCATATTTTTTATTTTTGTTTGACAGCAGGCTAAATTTGTACATTTTTCGATAGAAAAATTTCTCCGGCAAAGCCGGATTTCTTCATATGATGCTGGTTCGCTATCGCTCGCCAGGAAGAAATCGACACCTAGATGGGGATAAACGTCTTAAAATAGTTGGCTGAATGGGGCCGAATGGATACAAGCCAGAGAAAGAAAGAAAAGGACAGAAATAACAAAAAGCAGGTCACCCCCCTTAACCGCCTTAAGTCGGGCACCGATCGACAAGGGTTAACCCGGGAACTGCCGGGAGACTCTTAAGAGTTCCCCCGGCGGACTGCGGGAAGACTCTTAAGAGTAAGGCTTTTAAAAAATCCATTTAAAACACCCCAATTTTTTTTTTTTTTTTTTTTTTTTGCCCCTGGGCCATGCCAAATATCACTCCTCCACCTCCCCTCCTTCCCCACTTTCCCCCCCTCCTTCAGTTATCACCTATTTTCCCTGTTATTCCCTTATTCTGTGGTCTATTTTCGTGCTAACATTAGCGAGTTGCAAGCAGGGCATTGTCATCACTCTTACCAAGCGAGTGCAAGAGAGAGAGAGAGTATCGATCGACAGTCTCTCTCCAGACGTGGGGAAAAGTGGAGGGGAGGGAGGTTGCCTCAGCCATACATTATGTAACTCCCGGCCTGTATCGCCGATTTTGACCATCCAAACGCTGTTTCCACTTGTTTTATTGTTGTAACAGGTTAATACCTTTATAATCAACCTATAATAGGCACATATGGATAAGTATTACTGCTATTTATGGTAAAATAACGATGTTAGTGATGGAAACCGCTCAAATACGTGCGCACAGGAGTGTGGTGTCTCATACCCCCATGCGCACGTCTTAGGTTAAGGACCTTTAGCAATAATAGCCTAAGGCTTCAAACTATCTCAACCAACCCTTTTAACTACCACAGATCCTTCCTAAGCCACATAATATCGTCTAAATACAGCTAGAATAAAATATAACACGTCGCCGGTATAGAAGGGGTTAACCCTCTGAATTCGACCATGTAGCCTACCCCTCCTAATCTAAATAAAATCGTCTAAAATGACCAGAATAAATTGCCAAAAATGCGTAATGATCCTCAAGGGGTTAAGGCTGATACATATATTTTCGAAGCTGTATTGGGTTGAATTGACCACTTGCGAGTTTCAGGCAATAAGGAAGTTGGAGCCGTGAACATCGATATTAAACAGAAATACAATAATAATGTAGGCTTCTGATGGATAAAAAGTATGTTGAATTGGGGTATTTAATAGTGGCCCCTCCATCATTGACGATATTGCCTATTAGTATAATAGTCTCCATTCAACATCCCACGTCAGCATTTTGAATCTACTGCCGCGGAAGTATCTTGGAGTACTCATCATAAGTGCACGCTTAGTTTCCTTATGGAATCGTCATTATAATCGGGTACCCTACAGAAAAAACTCCATTGAAATAAAAATTAACTTAATATTTGTTATCATATGACTTACCATATGTGGATTTCTTGCGTTTTGCATCCCCGACTCCAGGCACCCTAGCGGCCATCCTCGTCCTTCCTACTTCCGCGGCCACACAAGCCAGTGGGGTGCCGCCGTCGCTCTCGCTTCATTCAACATTTCCAGCGCTTCTAGTGAGTCCTTGCTCATTTGTATACACCTGCGTTGTAGTGAACAGGTTTAGATTAGCTAGCAAAGGCTGCCCCATTGGTATGTCCGCAGGAAGTGTGTAAATTAGGGTACTATTGTAACAGGCGCCAGGGGCGCCCACAGGCGGACGCACTGGACGCACGTGCATCCACTGTAAGCCTCCAGGCATGTGTGGGCCCCTATAAGGGCCCCCCTAGGGGCCCCTATGAGGCCCCTTATAGGCTACAGTCCTTAATATCATTACTTAGCTTGGCGACTGACTGACTGTATTCATTCTGTCATTCATCATTAAGACATTGATAGAATAGGTATAGTCTTTATTATTATGTACCGTAATGTCATTATATATATTCTTAGTTCTTACTAAAATTTACGAAACAAATATCTGAAGAGTAGGCTATTGTCTAAAAATAGGATAGTTAATCCTTCCCAACTCTTCGTTTTCTTTCGTTACCGGTACCGAGTCCAGATATTTCATACAATGCTAAATATTATATCTCTTATTGATAATTTTTCATCTGAATGATAAGTTACTATTTACTGTTGTATACTATCATGTTTATACAACTCAAGATGAAGATGCTGACCGTTTGAAAACATTTTGTGCCACCAGATGGAGATATCATGAACAAACACTTGGGGTATTTCTTCAGAACATAGAAAATGTAATTGACACATTACAGTTCATCAAAGACAACGACACAGACCCAGGAACCGCATCAAAGGCAGGGGCATTTCTTGGAAGCATTCACTCCTCCCAGTTCCTAATCACTCTGATAATTGTCCATCATTACCTTAATTTCACAAAGCCTCTTTCCTTATCTCTACAAAGCACAATGAATAACTTGATCAAATCTACACAAGAGTGCAAGGAGTTAGTAGAAATGCTCAAGATGAAGCGATCTGATCCATCATCCTACCAGCAGCTTTACCAGAAGGCAGAAGAGCTAGCTGCTGATTTAGAAGTTGACATAAGACAACCTCGATCTGTTGGTCGCCAAAAAAACAGAGGGAATGCTCCAGCAACCACAACAAAGGAATACTTCGAAAGGAATCTACACAACCCCTTTTTGGACCACCTCATTGTAGGCCTACAGCTAAATGAACGTCTTTGTGGCTCTACCAACAGAGTTAAGGCAGAACATTTATTGCCACAAAATCTTGCAAGTCTTTCAGATGGCGATGTGGTAGCAATAAAAGATGCATAAATGCTCCATTCATCGGTGTTCCTGACTTAGACACTGAAGTGGAAAGGTGGAAATGGAAGCACAAGGAGGGTGGTGTTTTGCAGTTAGAGGAGTGTGTTGAAAGTACAAAACACCTATATCCTAACCTGCACAACATTTTTACAGTTCTCTTAACAATGCCTGTCACTTCTTCATCTGCTGAGCGAAGTTTTAGCACACTGAAATGGCTAAAGTCATACTTAAGATCTACCATGGCTTCCGACAGACTAACCGCTCTTGCACTGTTGCATATTCACCAGGACATTGCTGTAGATTATGTTTGTGTTTTGAAGTCCTTTGATGGTAGTGGACACAGACGAATTGCATTAGCATTTGACTCTTGATCAACTATTGTCACTTTCAGTTTTGTGCAGTACA
Source organism: Paralithodes platypus (assembly GCA_032716605.1). Classification (NCBI taxonomy): domain Eukaryota; kingdom Metazoa; phylum Arthropoda; class Malacostraca; order Decapoda; family Lithodidae; genus Paralithodes; species Paralithodes platypus. Next base: position 2,038,263 of record JAVRFV010002276.1, read on the forward strand.
TAAGAAAATAGTCTTAATTCAGTCATATTAATTTCCTTCTATACACAAAATCACTGAGTGCATACAATATCTTGTGGGCATTTTCATGTTTGTTTTTATTTATTTTTTCTATGTGAGTGAGGGAGACACAAGGCATGCTCAAGGTATTCAAATTTAGAATGTTTGACCAAGAAAACTAAACTAGCCATTTATATCATATTTTAGCTGTATGGAAAAAGTTGAAGAAAATTACACTTTTATATAAATAATCTTTTGTTTACTTCACCTTAATATAACTTTCAGATAGCTTCAAAATGCACCTAAAATTGATCAAAACTGCAAAAAAATTCCGGGGGGGCTTACAGCACCCCCCCGGACCCCCCAGCTGAGTAGGCTCGCTTCACTCGCCACCCACACCCATCAACAGTGGGCCCTATATAATATGTGCGTCCACTACAGGTATCTCTGTGGGCGCCCCTGACAGGCGCCTACGTATCCCAGGATCGTCGCGCCACATGTGTTATTATTATGTTGTGTTGCGCCTTTAGCTTTTGATATCATAGCTAGCAGGCTACCACTCTACAAGATTATGCTTCAGGCCGTCACTAAGAGGCGTTTGCATATATTAATTGTGTTTTTTAGCAGATGCTCTAGTCTAAGGGTGACTGCACGTGGTGCTACACCTTCTAGAGTTCGTATTTGCTTGCGGGACCCTGTCGTGGTCCTCCCTCATCTGGTTGCGGTTGCTGGGTCTTCGGAGCGTCGTCTGCCTGTGATGTCTCGTTGAGCCACGTGACCAGCCTGGTTAGGGGTCTCCAGTGTAGGCTGCAGGTAATTTAGGATTCTGAATTCTCTGTTTAGTTTTAAGCCTATGAGTGCCCCTGGTGTTTTTACATGTGTGCTTTGCATGTTATTTGGGGGTTTGGGAGACGTCCCTTTTTTTATGTGAGGGTTTCGGAGAGAGGAGCTGTGCTTTGCCTCCCCTCTCTGAAATTTTTGTTGTTTTGTCTCCGGCGGCCCCGTGCAGCAGGGCCCTGGTTACCCGTCTTCAAAACGGGTAGGGAACAACCAAATGTCCCGGCGTGGTTAGCTGAACCAAAGGCCTTCCGACGGAAATGAGGATTCCTACGGGAGCTCTGAATTCGGCCCGCCGAGTTAACTCGCCCTGACCCCAATTGTCATGCGGTAAAGGCTTCCTCGCCCTACGGCGCCCCAGTCAAGTGTGCAAGTGTTTAGATACGTCATGCGGCGGATAGTCATACACTAACGGTCTAATAGGGCCTGTGACACTTGTCATAGGTAAGCAGTTCCAATCAGCTTAAGGGGAGTTAACCCGGGAACTGCGGGGAGACTCTTAAGAGTTCCCCCGGCGGACTGCGGGGAGACTCTTAAGAGTCAGAAAAAAAAAATCAACTTTTGACATCAAATTTTTTTTTTTTTTTTTTTTATTTATTTATTTTTTTTTTTTTTTTTTTGGCCCCTGGGCCATACAAAATCTCAGTCCTCTACCTCCCCTCCTTCCCCACTTTCCTCCTCTCCTTCAGTTATCACCTATTTTCCCTGTTATTCCCTTATTCTGAGGTATATTTTCGTGCTAACATTAGAAATCCGGTTACAGGGTGTGGTCATCACTGATAGCAAGCGAATGCAAGAGAGAGAGAGAGAGAGTATCGATCGACTGTGTCTCAGTGGCCTTGGGGGAAATTGGCGGGAAAGCAGCTTGCCTCACCCATACATTATACAACTCGCGGGCTATATCTCCGATTTTGACCATCCAAACGCTGTTTTCACTCGTTTTATTGTTGTTTCAGGTTAATACCTTTATAATCAACCCATAATAGGCGCATATGGATAAGTATTAATGCTATTAATGGTACAATGAATATTTTAGTGACGGAAACACCTCAAATACGTCAGCACAGGGGGATGTTTCCAATTACCCCCATGCGCACTTGTTAGGTTAAGGGGAGGCAGACCGTTTTTCTGGACCCCCATCTCCCTAATGTTTGGCATAGATGCACACTTGGCAGTTGAAGTTGGCGGGTAGCAGGGATACCGCGTATGACTGGATCCCTAGTGTGCGGGAGGCCGGTAGTTCAATCCCTGCTGGTTGAATTACTATAGGTATTCATCCTAATGGCCTCCCAACCCCTCTCTGCAATGGCAGGCATCAGGGGTGTAGTGTAGGATTTGTTTTTTACACCATGCCCATAAGTATTATGAAGCTCTGATCTTACTTTCAACCATCTTGACAATTTTACTTACACACTTAAACTTCATTAGATGCTGAAATAGCCTCCCGAAAATCTGCACCCAGGGCGGGAATCGAACCGGGGACCATTCGGTAGTTTAGTTACAAGCAGCCTCGTAAGGATCAACAAATATGTTGTTGCTTGTTTTCCTTCGGAATCCTTTGAACCAAGCTTGATTTTTTTCTTTTTATGTGCTAAGGAGTAGTGTACGCCTTACCAATAGAAAGAAAATCAAGTTAGAGTTTGCGAGGTGGACAGGAATTGATGCTTGTGACTAACTTGGTCACTATTTCTACCCTCTTCAAGGAACCATGGCCTCATAGACGTATTATTGACTGGCGGACCGAAGTGTGTCGAGTTCAAGAAGATATTTCCTTTATCTCTTACTTGTCCTTTACAGAAATTACATACAGTATGCAATTACAATAATTTTAATGGTTAAGTATTGGTCGATAACGATATTTCAACAAAGAGAAATAGAAAACGGCACACTAGTAACCTAGATATTATTACATGAACAGGAGTAATTATAAATTAAAAAAAAATTCTATAACATCCGTGAAAGAGTCATATATCTGGGTGGCGTGGCTTTTTAGAGAGGATTGGCATGCAGGGACGACTTTTAGGACAAGCTAGCTAACATGAAAAACTAGAAGCTAAATCTAAATCATAAAAAATATATATATTTATTTACCTGTGTGAATATGGTGGCCATGACGAGCAGCGATAGGAGATTGGTCATGACCCTGGCCTCAAAGCTTTCCTTGAAGAAGAACAGTGTGAAGTACCCCACCACTGTCATGGTCAGTGATGGTACGTAGATGTTGATCGCTGCGTTACCGTTACGGCGGGGAAAGGGGACGTTAATCTGTGGAGAAAGATATTGCCCCATTAATTTGACGGTATTGAGATGTTTAACCCCATTAGTTTGGCGATTATAAGATGCTGTACTCTTCTCAGATATTGCTTTTTTCCTGGCAAGTTATTGCGAGCATACACTTGCGAGCTTCGTTCAATAAAGAAGTTGGAGCTGTAGACATCGATATTTAGCAGAATTACCATGTAAAATAAGGTTGTAGTAAATTCATAAATACAATAAACTAAATTCAACAATACTTTTAATGCAGCAGAAACCTACATTGTTATTGCATTTCTGATTGATATCAATGTTAACGGCTCCACTCTTCCTTATAGCGAGAAACTCACAAGTGGTCAGCTCAGGATAAAAACGGCTTTTACCAGGATATTTCATTATGCTTCCTGCCCACTAATGATGTATGGTATATTCGAAGATATCTTCATAAAGGTGGATTTACACAAGCACTATTTCCCGCAACATTTGATCTGCAACTTAATTCTAGTAACATTCTGAGATTTTTTGCACTGGTAATGGCAAGTAAGCTGAAGACAGATTATTATGTAGGTGGCAAAATAATTTCAAAAGTATATACTAGATCAGAATTGCAAACAAAAAGTTAAAGGAAAAAGTGCTCGTGTAATCGTCCGCCTGAACCCATCTCCGGCAAAAAGCTTGCAGATCAGATCACGATACCTGAGAGTAGCCCTCGTTGGGACTCTTAACACGAAGATCAAAAGCCTTATACAGGGACTCCAACATCTGCTTAACTTCCGTCCAGTCACTGGCCACTCCATCCTCGTCCAGTTCGTCAGCATAACCAAAGTCGATGAGTCGAACGTAGTGGTTGCCTGGCTTGCCACACACCATGACATTCTTAGAGTGGATGTCCCCGTGGGTGTATCCGGCCTTGTGTAGAGCCGCAACCTGGCGATTTACGTCCTCTCCAAGAAGGTCAAGCTCATCCCGAGAGCTAGCATGAAAGGCAAATAGAGTCGAGCCATGACAATACTCCATCATCAACAACGAGCCATCTTCACTAGCAGCCATTAGCTGTGGTGCCTCTCCTGCCCCATCCACATTATACAACACATTAGCCTCCGCCATCAAGTCCTGGCCAGGGTTAGCATCCTTCATGCAGGCCTTAACTTTCTTATTGTACCTCACCAGAGAAGCCGTCCCGTCAACACCTTTGCCAAGCTGTGAGATCACCTTAACACCATCCAAGATCTCATTTCGGGAATGCAGCAAGTTATCCAGACCACTGTATCCAGCCCCCAAATAGTTATATTTTGTGCAATATGCCATCATTAATAGTAGTAATTATGGCAGGCAATTAGCTTATGTTTATCACAAATAATTTCGTACTAATTTCAAATTAGTACGAAATGAAAATAACTTGCACTGAGAGAGCTTAATCACAAGCGTCTTGCTAGTCAAGAGATCAGTGGAACAATATGATATGCGACTATAGGCTAGTTTATGTGCGCATCAATGTATATAGCCTATGTGGTGAAGATCGGCCTAACGCTGTTTTATCATAAGAATTCACATCTGTAAATACTATTAAAACACAATATCTATCTAATTTACAGTTTGGAATAGCATTAAAATTGTGAAAAATATTCGAAATATGCCACGTTTATTAAAATAAAATAGTTAGAGCCTCAAACAAATTAGTTTTCTTTTACTGTATTAGTTTTCCACCAAAGAAAATGAAAATTTATGACTAACTAATATATTCTCAAACGCGCAAATTTCCCTATCCCACACTATTTTTGTTTTCTTTCAACATATTATATTGCTGAATGGGTAGATATCTATATATTTAAAAAAAAAATTGACACGTTGGCCTACACATTATAAACATTGCATCGTTCATATAATGATATAAGAGAACATTAGTAATTATTTCAGATTTACACGTGCGCAAGATTTCTCAATCTTTGTAACATATATATAATCTTAATAGCACATGCATCATTCGTATGTATGTAATTAGCTGCGAACATTTAATTATTTTCATTAGAGTTTAACCCCACTAGTTTTGAGATTATAGGACGTTAGGCCCATTAGTTTGGCCAGTTTTGACATTTCGACACATTTCTTTGTCAATTTTAAGACATTTCGTGCCATTTAGGTGTCGATTATTTTCTGGCGAGCGAAAGCGAGCCTGCAATTTTAAAAGGAACCGGCATTCGGCCGGGACATTTTTCTACCGAAAAATGTACAAATTTATCTTGAAGGGGGGTCTAGGGGGTATTTTTCTAAGCTTGATGGAGGTCTAGGGAGGAAACTTATAAAATATATGAATAAATTAATTAATAGACCAAACGAACTGTCAGTCTCCCCTTAACCCCTTCTGTAGCGGTGACGTCCTTTTAACTTTATTCTAGCTACTATTAGATAATTTTATTCAGTTTATAAAGGGCCATCAGCAATTAACAGGCTTCGAAGTATCTCACTTAACCCTTTTTACAGCTCTTTCTTGAACTGCAAAAAATCGTGTAAACATAGCTACAATTAAATTAAAAAGACGTTGCCAGTACAGAAGGGGTTAAGAAGGATCAGTGGTAGTAAAATGGGTTAAGTGAGATAGTTCGAAGCCTGATAAAAGCTAGAGGCCCTTCCTAAACTGATGAATATCGTCTAAAGCCGCTGTCACACGATCGCTTTTTCCGTCAATTTTCCATGAGCAAGTTTTTTCTCGTATTATTTCGAGACTTTTTCGCACTGGTATCGGTAATTAGACTGAAGGGAGATTAAGTTAGGCGGCTGAATTATGATAAAGTGTAATATTTTAAGCTTCCAGACCATAATTGCCCGTAAATATTGCTCGAAAAAGAGCTTGTGTGATTCCAGCTTTTAAATATAGCTAGAATATAATGAAGAACAAGTTGCCGGTATGGAAGTTGTTAGAAGACCGTTGAAATCGTAAGGGGAGGCAGACCGTTTTTCTGGACCCCCATCTCCCTAATGTTTAGCCCCACTAGTTTAGAGATTATAAGACGTTCGGCCCATTAGTTTGGCGATTTTAAAACTTTTTGCCCCATTTCGTTGTCAATTTTAAGACCTTTCGTGCCATTTAGGTGTCAATTTTTTCCTGGCGAGCGATAGCAAGCCTGCAATTTTAAGAGGAACTGGCCTTCGGCCGGGAAATTTTTCTACCGAAAAATGTACAAATTTATCTGGAAGGGGGGTCTAGGGTGTAAGTTTTTCTAAGCTTGATGGAGGTCTAGGGAGGAAACTGAAAAAAATAAATTAATTAATAGACCAAACAAACGGTCAGTCTCCCCTTAATTTGACTGTTATCTTAGCAGTTTGTGACTATGTCATAGGTCTGTCGTAGTTTGTGGATACAAAAATTGGTAATTTTCTCAAGACCCACTACGATAGATATTTAGATCTGGACATGTCGTCGACCCTTAAGGGGAGGCAGACCGTTTTTCTGAACCCCCTTCTCCCTAATGTTTAGCCCCACTAGTTTTGAGATTATAAGACGTTCGGCCCATTAGTTTGGCGATTTTAACACTTTTCGCCCCATTTTGTTGTCAATTTTAACACCTTTCATGCCATTTAGGTGTCGATTATTTCCTGGCGAGCGGTAGCGAGCCTGCAATTCTAAGAGGAACCGGCCTTTGGCCGGGAAATTTTTCTACCGAAAAATGTACAAATTTATCTGGAAGGGGGGTCTAGGGGTGTTTTTCTAATCTTGATGGAGATTGATGGAGAAGCACGCTGTCGTCTGCATACAGTAATAATTTACATGAGACGCTCAGTTCCATGTCGTTCACATAACAGAGAAAGAGTAAGGAACCAAGGATGCTTCCCTGCGGGACCCCACAGTTAATTGGCATAGGATCAGATATATTATCATAAATTTTGACTCTTTGGGTTCTACCACTAAGATAAGATTTAAACCAGTTCACAGACCCTATGCCCATTGCTTGTAGTTTATTACATAGGATATCATGGTCTACTGTGTCAAACGCTTTTTGTAGATCAAGAAGAACCATACCGGTGTAGTTACCTTTAGACATTTCTTTACGAATGTGATCCGTTAAGTGGATGAGACAGGAGTCTGTCGAGTACATGCATCTGAAACCTGATTGAAACTTATAGAATAGATCATTTTGTTTGAGGTAGTGTTCAATTTGGGTATATACCGCTCTTTCAAGGCTTTTAGATACAATACATAATATGCTAACTGGTCTGTAGTTGCCAACTTCTAGTTTATTTCCTTTCTTGAATAGAGGGGTTACAATAGCTTCCTTCAGTTCAGCAGGTACAGTGTTGGTGTTAATTGACAAGTTGATGATGTGGGTTAGGGGGCCTGCTATACCAATGGCTCCATCTCGTAGAAATTTGGCAGGAATTTTGTCTGGTCCTGTGCTTTTATGTACATTTAGGTTAGACAGCTCGTCAAAAGTGTATTTTGGTGTAACATTTTGCAATCCAAATGTGTTCGGGTGTATGTCTTTATCTATGTAGAAATTTCGAAAGGTGGCCGTTGTTGTCGTGTATTTATTGAGAGGTTGAGGTAGGTTCTGTGCAAGTGTGTTTGCTATGGAAGTGAAGAAGGAGTTGAAGTAGGTTGAAATTTGTCGTTTATCGTGGCAAACCTGATCATTAATGGTGAGAGCAATATTAGTGTTAGACGAATCCCTTGTCTTGTTGCTGTAAGCCTGTTGTTTTTAGGTGCCTCCATAGTTTCTTTGGGTTATTCTGATATTCCTCTGCCTTATTGTGAAAATAATTAGTTTTCGCTGATTTTATTTTCCTACTTAGTTTATTCCTGGCCCTGTTGAACTCATTTTTCAGACCTTGATCCTGGCTATGTTTCGCTAGCCTTTTTAACAGATTGTCTCTGTGTTCCAGATGGTGTAGTATGTCATTGTTGATCCATGGGTCTGACCTTGCTTTAATTCGTATGTCTTTCAGAGGAGCTATTTCGTCTAGGATGTTTGTGATGATGGTTCTGAAGCCAACCCATGCGTCATTAACGTTTGTACTTCCAAACACTGGAGACCAGTCTGTATTCCATAAAATGTCCAGAAATGTTTCTTTATTGTAGTTTCTGAGTGACCTTGTTTTGATAACCTTGTGATTCTCTAGGGTAATTTTTGTGGTTTTCCGTGTTCAATATGTGACGAAGTGATGTGACGCCTCCCGGCGTTAGCAGAATGGTTGTGTGGGGCATTGCAGCTCGCTAGCGCTCGCCAGGATGGGGGGATAGGCTACAGTTGTCCTAGAATGATCTGCTTTATTTCATTAGTGTCGTGTTGCCACAGACAGTCTAGAAATGGTCTTTGCTTTGGTCTGTGACCGCGCCTTATATTTTATATTCGCTATAATATAAATGTTGCTTGTGTGGGAGGCGAGCGAGAGAGTGTGAGGGAGTACACCCGGCAGCGAGGTGAGCTATGACGTGGCTCGCTTGGGCGCTGACGGCGTTGGCGGCCGGGTGGTCAACTAGTCCCTTCCCGTCGTGGCCTCGTGTTTTTTACCAGCTCAGAGCTTGCCTGACACGCGTATCGCCTACATCCATTGCAATTCTGTCCCCCATACTCGCTACTTTGCATACTATTTCTCTCTCTCGACTTCTCCTTTCTCATTCTCTAATCTTTATTAAACTCAACATCCCTTCTGGTTTCAGCATAGACGTTCACCGTCGACCAGTCGTATTGTACGCGAAGCTCTCAGATATTTCCATGTATTAGGTTAAGGAGGTATTATGCTTTATTGAGGTTTAGAGAGACGGACTTTTCCGTATGTGTCCTCTCTCGGGAAGGTTGTAGACCGGTATATGTCTCCCTTGCAAGGTGTTGAGTGATTCTGCTTGGTTATCTAAAGCTAGACTAGGGGTAAGGTTACTGTGTCGTTGTCTCCGATGTGTGCAGTGTTAGCTAAGCTCTGCACGACATCGACAGGTACTGTGGGAGCCTAAGTTGTCTTCGGGTTGGTTTACTTTGCGAGCACAGCGCTGTGGTGTGAGAGGGCCATAGCCTATCCCTCACAACATAGTGCTGCCTCTTTGTGTTGACTTCTGAGGGATCGCCAGGATAGTGCTAGGTACTAGAGACCTAGATTTATCAAGAGAGGATCCCCGTCATATAACGTAATCTTCATTATACCACCCTCGGACAACGTTAGGCTACGAGCCGCATGCTCACCCATTGTTGCCCTGCCTTGATACCCCAGCTAGACTTTATTAACTGAGCAGACACTGGTTAGAGATAAGCCCCATTATTATATGTATGCAGCATTATTTTTCACTGCACTTTTGAGCCGAGGTTGTTGAGTTGCACAACCCGAGTAGGCTGTTGCGTTGTGTCACGAAGCATTTCTTTAGTTGTCGAGCATTACTACCTTTGCGCAGTCTTTATTATTCGCCTGCCTATTATTACTATATGTCCTAGCATTTATTGTGACCTGACCCGTATTCTGCATTATAATTGTTCAAGATTCTTTACGAACATCTTCCCAGCATCAGACTTATTTCAGAAGTTTCCAGTTGATGTTGCAGGACTAGCATTGCACTTTCTTTAATACAGAAGTGCCAGTTATTTGAGTATCTACCGTAACGTTAATTAATCACGTTAACTATCTTTTCTTTGTGTAACATAATCGAGTAATCTTTTACTGTTTGAGAATAGGCTGTTTCATTGAGCGTCAGCCTAGTGTGTGTGCACCAGTTACCGAGTCATAGGATACCTCGTTGTCCAGGCACGACTCAGGGCGGTAATGGTGTTTTGTTTTCCAGTGTTTAAGGCAGGGGTTGGATCTAGTGTTACCGTTGTTGCTTTTTGCCATTATCTAGTCCAATGTTGAAGAGCCCTGTGTCTTTGAGAACCTGGATCGTAACAGTGATCACTTATCCCAGTCTGTATAACCCCTGATTGGGATATTTTGTCCTCTCTGTTACAAGGTTGAGAGCTGTCGTTTTTCTGCTGTTTCTACAAGCCTCGTGGCCAGCCTCAGTAGGGGTCTCCGGGTAAGGCTAGGGGTTATTATTTGATAAATAATATTATTCCATGTATGTCATAGCCTATTGTGTTTACCTGAGTTTTCATGTGAGATTTTACATGTTTAGAGGGAATTAGGAGACGTCCTAGTAGGGTCATTTGCTTGGAATCCGTGACCATTTTGTTCCTACCTTTTTCTCTCGATGGATTTGACAACCTGAACCATTTTAAAGGAAAATTAGCTCCTATGCCCCTCTGAAAAATGACGTCTAACTCTGCTAGAGCCCAATATTCAAAATGGCCGCCAACGCCATCTTGAAAAACATGAAATGTAATATCTCTGGCATCAGATGAGCTACAAGGACGAATGAGGTGTCCTTTTTCACTAATTCTGGCATTACAAATCCACTGGAATGGTTGTTGTTGTTGTTGTTGTTGTTCCCCAAGCTGCCTGGCCGAACAGCCCCAAGGCCCCGAGCAATTCCAAGGCCATAACCGAGCGCCCCCACAGAACCCTCCCCGCCGACCACAATAAAGCCTGGGTGACCGAAGCCACTCCATGGCGGGAAGCTGAGGAGGGTGCGGAAACGCCTGGGAAACCACAGCCCCACCCAGGGCCCTGTGCCCCTCAGCAATTATGAGGAGAAAGTTGAGGGACAAGGGAAAAATGTGACGCTTTGGCTTCCAATCTTGGTAGATTGGGAGGTCAATCCACGGAAGAGACGCCGTCACTTGAGATCTAGAAAATATATAAGTTAAGGAACAGTCAGAGTAAGCTATGGGTATGGCAGAGATTGCTCAGCTCTCACTCTGATAGACCAGCCCATCACCACATGACTAGAACCCAATCCTCTCAGCATCAGCTAGGAAAGGCCCTAGAAAGCCGCCACTGGAATGGTTATTGTATTGTATTGTATTGTATATTGTATTGTTATTGTATTGTATTATACTAATTGTACATACTAATCTGCCACTTCACTGTCACTACATGATTCACTGTATGAGCCACTATCAGAATCACTGTCCTCACTTTCGCTGCTATCATCACTGTTGTTCTCTGCCTGCGGTGTATATCTAATATTACTTTTTTACTGTTTCAGATGGATCGCATGCCCATCTGATGAAAATCGCCGACTTGTGAAGTGACCGAAATAATGGATAATAGAAGAGAGAGTGAAAAGTTACCAGACAAGACATTAAATGAATACGAGTGCATTTTACTCTGTGGTAAGCGATGTACTGCAGATGATCGTTTGGAAAACATTACACCTGAGAAGTGGGAATCCATCCGGGAAAAGTCTTTACAATGGAAAGAACTTGATAAGTTTCAACATATATATACATGAAAATGTGGATTGGGAGAAGGGACCAAAGGGTCACCACATGCATAGCACTTGTTACGCATCATTATCCAGCAAGCGCAAGCTTTCTCAAGCTGAAAAACGCAAACACAAATTTAATCCGAGGAACGTCTTGAAAGAGATGAAGCATCAGATCAACAAGACCCTTCCCCAGAGGCCAGTGCACCTAAAAGGCTCTGCTCCAGTATGGGTGTCCTTCACGATAAGACTCTATGTGTGTGGTGCATGAAAGGGGCATACAAGAGTAGTGATCGTGACAAGCAGATTTTACTCCTATCAATAGTAGATGCCTGGACTAAATTCAAGTTACATACTGTCCGTCTGGAAGATGAAGTCATGAGATTGAGACTTGACACTCTGATTGCATCCATCCCAGATAGTCAAACAGCATTTGGGTTGGAAATCCGCTACCATCGTGCGTGCTGGCGCAAATATGTAAGCGACCACAAGCCCCTTTCAGATGAAAGCACTCAACATCTGCAGCGTGTAAACCTCCGAGAGGCCCAAGCTCTCTTCTTTCATCATATTCGTCAAGTCATCTTCAAAGACCATGAAATTCGCACACTGCAAGGCCTGCTGCAGGACTATAAGCGCATTATCTCAAATCACGGACATAACTCAGTAGTAAAATCCAGCTACTTAAAGGAAATTCTCGTCAATGAATTTGGGGAAGACATCGGATTTCATGAATGCATTCAAAAGAATGTGAGTGAACTGGTATATGATACAACAGCAGCAGGTACATACATCGAGGCGGCAATATCTTCATTGGGTGTCAGCAATGATCAGTTGGTGATGAATGTTGCGGCATGATTCAAAGAGCAAGTCATCAGGACAAATACTATTCCCTGGCTCCCATATATACACGAGTTGGAGAGAGAAGAAGACCTCAGTGAGTTCCTGCTGAAGCTGCTCACATGGCTGAAACACCCAAATAAGTCTGCAATTGATGACAGTCCATCCGTCCGATCGATTGCATCTATCCTCACAAGCTACATCACTGGAAAACACACTGCATTTGAGATAAATCTCTCTATCTTGCTACATGGACTGACCAAGAGTAGGGAGATAGTCGACATAATGCACAAAGATGGACTGGGCATCAGTTACAATGACGTACTTATGCTGCGAGATTTTTGGGTGGTCAATGATGACCTCAAGTGCTCATCTGATTGCCCCTTTCGAACTAGCTGAGGGTAAGCCTGCTATCGCTATAGTCGACAACGATGACTTCAAGAGCGACACACTGACCGGTGCTGGCCAGTCACACCGCACTAATGTCATGTTTGTGCAGCCAGAATAATTTGATACAGAACTTCCTTCCGAGAATCACGAGGATAGACCAGTTCCCGGTGCCAACTTTGCATCAAACCTCTCGACAACTCTCAAAGAGCTCGGAAGTGAAATACAAAAAGTCAACCCATACAAGACAGCGAAGCGTGGGGAACCACCTCTCAGGAAGCCACCAGCTGATCAGAGTACTCCTCCTGACACATCGGTGCAAAGAATTTGTGGTGTGATCCATGCATTGGCCAGGGTGCAAGATGACCGAACGAGACCTAAGCCAGAAGAACAGACTGTGCCTGGGTTTTCAGGGTTTCACGCCAGCATGTCAAATGCAGATGAGAAGAGTCGAGCAATATACCACATGACCTATCCCAACCCACCCAGTAAGACAATTCTCAATGATGTGATGTGTAAGCTTGCAAAATCAATCGAAGAAAAAAAGATGCCTTTTGCAATAATTGTTGGTGATCATCCTGTCTACGTGCTCATGCTAGAGTTGAAAAGTGAGAATGCTGAGCTGTTCAGCAAAATCTTACCATTCATGGCACCCTTCCACATCCAAATGTCGTTCATCTACACTATATACAAGAGGTTTAAGGGATCTGGCATCTCAGATGTGTTGGTGGCAGCTGGTGTTATAGCAGACGGGTCTGTTGATCAGGCCCTTCGTGGAAAACATGTTAAGCGTGGGGTTCGCTGCTTGCGACTATTCTACGAGACTCTGGTCCACCATGTCATAGACAAACGTTTGGAAGATTCCCCTCTATCTGAAGAAGTAAAGGCATCCCTTGCCAAGCTTCGACATCCGATTGATGCACAGGAACTTGCAGATTAACATGCAGAGCTAGAGAGAAATGCTGAGCTGAAGGACCTCGTTGATGCTCTCTTCAAGGACTTTGAGGGTGCCCCACAAGCAGAATACTGGATGTCATTCATGGAAATGGTTGAGGTTCTAACTCAAAATATCCATGCAATCAGAACAAGCAACTGGACTGAGTTCAAGTCCTCACTCAAGCTCATGCTTCCTTTGATGCAAATCTATGATAATGACAAGTATGGTCGGCATCTCCCCGATTTCACTGCAGTGCTTGATACCCTTCCTGTCGATCAGGCTGCATTCATGGAGAGTGGTATGTTTGCACAGTCAATGACAGGAAAACCATATTCGTGTGTCGCCCTCGACATATGGATAGAGTCAACAATGAATAAGGGCTCTAAGCTGAAGTCTGGTTGGTTGGCCATTCTGAACAATGAAAAGCAGCTCCTTTCAAACACTCGGAATGTGAATAACATCAATCGGGTGAGAACAAAGGTACATCGCCATGCTAATCACAAGAAACAAGGAAAAGGGAAGCATGCTGATTGCTCGTCGAGTAAAATGAAGAAGGATGAACAAGCTGTACAGGATATAAGTGCATGTCTCACTGAATTCAAGTGTGATCCATTTGACCATACAAACAAGACACTTCGATCCCTACAGTCAGGAATCCCAGCCTCAGACGCTCTCGCTGCCGACTTGAAATCGGCAAAGGAGGATGGCACAAGCAAACTGAAGCAGTTCTTGAATGAGAGAGTGTATTCCAAGACCAAGTCTCTCAACGACAGAGTTCCCCGTAGCAAGCGTTTGAACTTTTCAACTCAGGAATTGAAGAAAGCAGATGGTGAGAACCTGAAGGGAAAGACTGAGGAAATGGAGCGTAATGCCTTGGCCTCTGTTCTCGGACTGGTTGAAACGAGTGGTGCCCTCAAACTTCAAGAAGTCCTGCAGCATCGTGTTACAGCCGAGTGCCTTTCCATCTTCAACGTCAATGGAACCATCCGTAAGGCACAGAAAAGCAAGCTTCAACAAAAACTAACTATGACTGTCATTCCAGAGCCTGATGTATACACGTCTATTATTGATATGGGCCTCATCTGGCGCCTAACAACTCCTACCATTGAAGACAGAGAGAAGGGAGATGGTACCAAGTATGCCTGGGGAGATTATGCAGAGAAGTTGGTGCACTTCGTTCTAACGAGACACAAGCATGCTGAGCGCATCATTTGCGTCAATGATTCATATGATCAGAATTACACGATCAAGGACAGTGAGAGAATACTGCGCCAAAACAACCTGCCAATCAGCAATGTCTTCATGAAGACAGAAGATAAATTTCCTTCTAGTAAAGTTTTCCATGCTCTCCTGGTTAAACCTGAGAACAAAATCCGCCTTCAGGCATTTCTTCAAACGGAATTCCAGAGAACAGCAGCAACAACTAGCACCGAGATCATCTACTGTGTAGTTGGCAGCACTGCAAAGAATCTCACCACAGGCAAGTTTGTGCCAGAGCTCACATGCTCCCATGCAGAGGCAGATACGGCAATGCTCACCATATATAGTGTGCTCCGGTCAGACAGCTACACAGCAGCTGTCGTTCTTGACACAGAGGACACAGACAACTACGTGCAAGCGGCATATGTTGCTCAGAAGACAACAGGAATCCTGTGTGTGAAACGCAAACGTCAGCTTATTGATGCCCGATGTTTGTGCAGTGAGGCAATGGCTGTATCCATCATACCACTTCATGTCCTCACTGGGTGTGACCACAACTCTGGCTTCTATGGAGCAAGCAAGAAGCTCATCGCAGATCGTCTGGAGAAGTCTAAAGAGGCACACGACCTGCTAGCAGCATGTGGTACACAGCTCCTAGTCACAGAACAGGTCATCAGTGATTTGGAGCGGTTTGTCATTCGATATGTCTATGGTGATACCAAAAGCAAGATCCTGGGAGATGCGAGGGCAGCGAAGTGGAGAGCTCAGAAGAAAAAAAGCACTATCCGACTTGTGCCTGACTTGGACAGTCTCCGTCCACACTTGGAGCGTGCAAACTATCTTGCATATTTGCAAAAGCATTACCAGCTCCAAAGTCACCCCTCACCGATCGGCCATGGATGGCATCTTGTAAATGGCCTATGTCTGCCTGTCCGTTCAACCCAGCCCCCACTTCCCCCATCCATACCACTACCTACAAATCCGCAGGCAGAGAACAACAGTGATGATAGCAGCGAAAGTGAGGACAGTGATTCTGATAGTGGCTCATACAGTGAATCATGTAGTGACAGTGAAGTGGCAGATTAGTGTGTACAATTAGTATAATACAATACAATAACAATCTATCTATCTATCTATCTATATGCTCAGGCCCAATCCCCATTTTGGGGGTAGCCGACTCAAGACAGAGCAAGAACAGGGAAAACACAAAAACAACATAAAACAAAAAATAAACACAGATAAAAAACACAAACTCACACACATCCAGGTCACCCAGGAGAAGACCCAGAGACCAAGGTTACCAAGGTCGCTCCAGCACTCCCCCGGCCCCTGACCACCCGGAGAGGTTCCGATCTCGGCAGGCAGACATGCAGCGGAGCCATAGCCACAAGCCCTCCCACCACACTTCCAGGCACACCCTTCATATTAATCGTCCCCCCAGGCCAGGCGCCTGATGGACTATTATCTAGTCGAACTTGTGCCCGACCCCTTACTCCAAATGACCACGTGTTCACTCAACTATTCACAAGCGTTCTCCATTCACTCCTGTCCACCACCACTTCCCCTGCCTGATCTATAGTCATTCCTCTATCATCCAAAGCCTTTCTTACACAGTCTCTCCATCTCAATGGGGGTCTTCCTGCCCTTCTATCTCCCCTTGTACCTGACTCACATATTCTCTTTGTAAGCCTTTCATCTCCCATTCGTTCAACATGACCATACCAGCTCAGCACCCTTCTGTCCACTCTGGCTGACAAATGTTCCTGCTGCCCCACTCTCCTACGTATCTCTTCATTCCTCAATCTGTCTCTACGAGTAACTCCACACATACTCCTCAAGCAGCTCATCTCCATCACATCCAGCCCTCTTTTCTCCTTTTTCTTCAGAGCCCATGTCTCAGCCCCATACATCACTGTTGGCACAACAATTCCTTGATACAGTGCACTTTTTACTTTCACTCCGAGATTTCTTGTCTTCCACATACTTCCCATTGCTCCGAAAACCTTCCTTCCTTCACACACTCTCTGTTTTACCTCCACTTCCATACCTCCACTCCTGCTTATCGTTCCTCCTAGATATTTAAAACACTCTACTTGTTCCAATATTTCCCCATCCAGCCTCACATCTAGATTCACCCTATGCTCTCCCCTATTACACACCATTACTTTACTTTTATTGATGTTCACCTTCAGTTTCCTCCTTCCACAAACCACACCAAACTCTTTGACTACCCGCTGCAGTTTCTCATCAGAATCCGCCACCAATGCTGTGTCATCAGCGAACAGCAACTGATTCAACTCCCAATCTCTACCATTCTTTCCTACTAAACCCAATCCTCTTCCCATAGTTCTCCTTTTCACCTCCCTCACCACACCATCCATAAACATATTAAACAGCCATGGTGACATTACACAACCCTGTCGCAAACCTACCTTTACCTCAAACCATTCACTCAACTCACCATTTCCTACTCTCACACATGCTCTGCTCCCTTCATAAAAGCTCTTAACTGCTTCTAACAAATTTCCTCCTATTTCATAAATCCTTAACACCTTCCACATTGCTTCACGGTCCACACGATCATACGCTTTTTCCAAGTCCATAAAAGCCCAAAATATCTCCTTATGCTTCTCTAAATACTTCTCGCATAACTGTCTTACTGCAAACATCTGATCCACGCACCCTCTTCCCCTCCTAAAACTGCACTGTTCTTCTCCTATTGCAACTTCCGTACACTTTATTATCCTCTCTATCAACACCCTGCCATACAGCTTTCCAACCACTGACAATAAACTAATACCTCTATAACTTGAACACTCCTGCCGATCTCCCTTCCCCTTGTACAACGGCACAATACATGCACTCTTCCAGTCTATTGGTACCATTGACACAACAAATGGTACAATAACAATACAATATACAATACAATACAATAACCATTCCAGTGGATTTGTAATGCCAGAATTAGTGAAAAAGGACACCTCATTCGTCCTTGTAGCTCATCTGATGCCAGAGATATTACATTTCATGTTTTTCAAGATGGCGTTGGCGGCCATTTTGATAATTGGGATCTAGCAGAGTTAGCCAACATTTTTCAGAGGGGCATAGGAGCTAATTTTCCTTTAAAATGGTTCAGGTTGTCAAATCCATCGAGAGAAAAAGGTAGGAACAAAATGGTCACGGATTCCAAGCAAATGACCCTCTATCCTGTTGGTGTGGGTTTTTTGGGGGTGTCTGACTTTCACAGATAAGTCAACACCTCTGAAAAAAATTTGGTTCGTTTTTCCGGCGGCTTTCAAAGCCAGCTGCTCATTTCTCATCCTGCGGACGGGTACGGAACTTACCAAATGTCCCGGCGTGGTATGCTAAACCATGAACTTCCCGGCGGAAATGCGATTTCCTCAGGGAATAACTCGGCCCGCCGAGTGAACTCGCCCTGACCGATAGCCTCACGCGGCAACTTAGTACGCCCGGCGCACAGTTCATTGGTAACACTGACTAAATAGTCAACTTACAAGAATGCGTGATCTTTTACTATCTCTCTAGTCCAACTAGTCATTGATAGTAGAACGCTTGAGATCGTCAAGGGCCAGTGACACCTTTGTCACATGTAAGCAGTTCAAAGAATCAGAGAAACCTAATAGATTCTCCAAGTCAAGTCCAGCGGAAGGTTAGAGTAGCAGTGGCTATAGCTAATTTTCCGGCGGACTTGAGGTAGGATGTGTTAACACCTCTCAGGTTATCCTTATGAGCATTGATTCCTGGAAATTTCTATTTCCAGATAGCAACACTTTAGTAGCAGTACCGGCGGTAGTTGGGTGAGCCGATTACGGCACAGGGGGGGTCCTAACTCCATCATGCCTCGGTTTGACTTATGCGCTACTCCTACCTGCTCTCTATTACCAGTTTTTGCACACAAATTATGTATAAAATGTGTTAAGTGCCTCGATCGTTCACGAGGATTATGGGTGTCGAAACGATGCGCCGTGTGCTCAGAACTAAGAGCGGCGCTATTCGACAAGAGAGACCTTTCATGCCTTGCGGCTTTAAAAGAGATCAAAAACTTATTTAACGGGTATGCAAAGGACGTAGCCCATAAAGCGTTACACTGTGACGATGAGGCCCTGTGGGATCATCTAGTAATAAAATCTCCTTTAGTAAAATCAACTCCGGCCAAGTCAACTAAACTAAAATCGAAAACTAAAGTCTTATCTAACGCACTGGTGAGTAGTAATAGTAGCGACAGTGAGAGTGCCGAGGAGACCCCCCCTGACCGGTTAAAGAGAAGACGGTCCCCTTTCCCGAGTACTAAGTCTCGGTCGAGATCATGGTACCCCTATAGGCAATCCCGCCAATCTTCAGTTGAGTCTTCTAGATCGACGAAACGGCGGAGGGAGGATTCAGATTCTTCGACAAAACAATCCAGTTCAGGACAAAGTAGTGCAGGACATAAAAGTGCCCACAAGGATGTCACGAAGCCGCGTCACCAGCCTACGCCGGGGTCGCGGCCACTTCCGTCCGCCTCTACCTCCACACCACAAAGATTGGAGGTAGGAGCGGAGGGGACTGAGTCGAGTCCTAGGGAGGTGGATACTCAGTCCTTAACCCGGGAGCTGCGGGGAGACTCTTAAGAGTTCCCCCGGCGCACTGCGGGAAGACTCTTAAGAGTCAGAGAAAATAAAAATCAACTTTTGACATCGAAAAAAAAAAAAAATTATATTTTTTTTTTTATTTTTTATTTTTTTTTGGCCCTGGGCCATGCAAAATCTCAGTCCTCTACCTCCCCTCCTTCCCCACTTTCCTCCTCTCCTTCAGTTATCACCTATTTTCCCTGTTATTCCCTTATTCTGAGGTATATTTTCGTGCTAACATTAGAAATCCGATTGGAGGGTGTGGTCATCACTGATAGCAAGCGAGTGCAAGAGAGAGAGAGAGAGTATCGATCGACTGTGTCTCAGTGGCCTTGGGGGAAATTGGCGGGAAAGCAGATTGCCTCACCCATACATTATACAACTCGCGGGCTATATCTCCGTTTTTGACCATCCAAACGCTGTTTTCACTCGTTTTATTGTTGTTTCAGGTTAATACCTTTATAATCAACCCATAATAGGCGCATATGGATAAATATTAATGCTATTAATGGCACAATGAATACTTTAGTGACGGAAACACCTCAAATACGTCAGCACAGGGGGACGTTTCCAATTACCCCCATGCGCACTTCAGAGGTTAAGTGAACCACATGACTTTACTTTTGCAATACCTAAGCTAAATTATGTAGCACGTAGAGCTCCTCCGATTGTGTCGAATAGGGTTTTAGCCGAGAACTATGGGGGTTCACAAGCCTGCTCACGTCAAAGTTATGATGACTCTCAGGTAATACCGGACTCGCAACCACCTGCAGGACAGGACAGGGGAGTCTGGAGACAATCACCCTCACAGCTAAATCCCTCTAGTGATAATCAGACCATGACGGGGGAGAATACTAACTTAGACGCCCTCCCCTCGTCTGTCCCAGATCTCATTTGGCCACCGGATAACCAGGTACCTGAAAACCGGCAACAAACGCCGGAAGTAATAGACTTACCCTAGAGCAGGAGGACATGGATCTGTCCTCGGCTCAACAAGTGAACAATGAGGAGGAATATGAAGGGAGCTCTCAATCCTCTAGGGGGTCCCACAGTAAATGTGTGACTACAGACGAACTGAATGAAATTTTACATAAAATTATGCCAACAGTATGTTCCTACTACCTCGGGTCCTTCCACCAGTACCCCGGTAGCTCCCCAAGTGACTCCACGGTAAGACCTTTACAGCCTACCAGCATTAAATCTCCCCGAGCTTCTTTTCCTCCTCTTAACGTAAATCCGGCATCAGCCACGGCATGTAGCACGATAGTGCCGGCCTCCTTGACTACCTCTAAGGTCCGTGTAATCACGGATGTTACTCCTCCCCCTCTGGATAAACTGCCACAGAGGAGAGGCCCTATGCCTCTCCTGTACGGGCCAGATTGCTCGTGGATTCCGGCGATAGCACAGAAACCACATTTGGCACAGCAGACCGTGTCGGGGGAGCTCCCGGTCCCTAGTGAATGGACCATCAAGGTAAGTAAGAGTAAGAAACTCATAGCCAAAGATGTAGAAGGAAAGTTATGGGATGTTACTATTAAGGCAATACCCAATGTATTACAGGGCTGATTTTTTCGTATACTCGGCATCACCGGCTTTACATCCCGCCTCAGTCTGCACGACCTTTTCGCAGACTGGGCAAGATCGGACGGCTATGAACGACATAAAGTCCCATCAATGCAACTGACACCGGAAATGGATACAGTTCCGGCGCTCGATCTAGGC
>JAVRFV010002276.1:2064447-2091566 GCA_032716605.1 Paralithodes platypus
CGCTTGAGGTAGGCCAGACCCTTAAGCATGGATCCTTCAACACACTCTTACAAGGATACTAGCTCGCTTTATGTAACCCACTTCTTATAGGGAGGTTTTTAGTTTGTTCCTTAGACCTCCACTGTACTTGAATAAACTAATGACAGCATATGGTCCTAACGGGATTCGAACTCGGGACACCACACCCAGAACACAAGCATCTAAACCATTACACCACCTATAAATAAATACATAGGTAACAACGCACTCAATATCAAACTGTAAGAAATGTATGTATGTATATGTATGTATGGATGTATGTATGTATGTATGTATGTATGTATGTATTCAGGTACACACCCCATATGAATAATACATACCTAAATAACAACGCACTCAATATCAAACTTTAAGAAATGTATGTATGTATGTATGTATGTATATGTATGTATGTATGTATGTATGTATTCAGGTACACACCCCATATGAATAATACATAAGTAACAACGCACTCAATATCAAACTTTAAGAAATGTATGTATGTATATGTATGTATGGATGTATGTATGTATGTATGTATTCAGGTACACACCCCATTTGAATAATACATACCTAAATAACAACGCACTCAATATCAAACTTTAAGAAATGTATGTATGTATGTATGTATACAGTATGTATTATGTATATATGTATGTATGTATGTATGTATGTATGTATATGTATGTATGTATGCATGTATGTATGTATGTATTCAGGTACACACCCCATATGAATAATACATACCTAAATAACAACGCACTCAATATATAACATTACAAAAATACTGAAGGAATTCCCCAAATAGACGAAAATTATGAATCTCGCGAAATATTGAGGTGTGGGTGGGTGTGGATGTGGGCGTGTGTGGGTGGGAGGAGTGGGTGGGTGTGGGTGTGGGGGTGGGTGGGTGTGGGTGGGCGGTGGGGGTGTGGGTGTGGGTGGGAAGGCAGAGGGTAGAAGGTTAGCAAGAGGTCAACTGGAGAGAGAGAGAGAGAGGTCAACTGGAGAGAGAGAGAGAGAGGTGTGTGTGGAAAGAGTCAACATTGAGAACAAATATATGAGAATGAGAGAAAAATAGGAATGACCGGAAAATCTTAATATGAGAGATCAGTATGAGTCAACGAAATATGAGTAAACATTGCAAACAAAAGTATGCGCAAGGGAAATATGAGAAAAGATAGAACGACTGGGACATATTAAAGATAGAACGACTGGGACATATTAAAGATAGAACGACTGGGACATATTAAAGATACAACGACTGGGACATATTAAAGATAGAACGACTGGGACATATTAAAGATAGAACGACTGGGACATATTAAAGATAGAACGACTGGGACATATTAAAGATACAACGACTGGGACATATTAAAGATAGAACGACTGGGACATATTAAAGATACAACGACTGGGACATATTAAAGATACAACGACTGGGACATATTAAAGATAGAACGACTGGGACATATTAAAGATAGAACGACTGGGACATATTAAAAGATGAACGACTGGGACATATTAAAGATAGAACGACTGGGACATATTAAAGATGAGAACGAAACTGGGACATATTAAAGATAGAACGACTGGGACATATTAAAGATAGAACGACTGGGACATATTAAAGATAGAACGACTGGGACATATTAAAGATAGAACGACTGGGACATATTAAAGATAGAACGACTGGGACATATTAAAGATAGAACGACTGGGACATATTAAAGATAGAACGAAGGACATATTAAAGATAGAACGACTGGGACATATTAAAGATAGAACGACTGGGACATATTAAAGATAGAACGACTGGGACATATTAAAGATAGAACGACTGGGACATATTAAAGATAGAACGACTGGGACATATTAAAGATAGAACGACTGGGACATATTAAAGATAGAACGACTGGGACATATTAAAGATAGAACGACTGGGACATATTAAAGATAGAACGACTGGGACATATTAAAGATAGAACGACTGGGACATATTAATGATAGAACGACTGGGACATATTAAAGATAGAACGACTGGGACATATTAAAGATAGAACGACTGGGACATATTAAAGATAGAACGACTGGGACATATTAAAGATAGAACGACTGGGACATATTAAAGTGCGAGATTAATGTGTGAGTAGCCTAAACGAAATATGGGAACAATTACAAAAATATATTAAGTAACACCCCGTTCTTAAGGGGAGGTATTTAGTTTGTTCCCTAGACCTCCATCAAGCTTAAAATTACACCCCCTTGAGTCCCTTTCAAGATAAATTTGTAAATTTTTCGGTAGAAAAATGTCCCGGCCGAAGGCCGGTTCCTCTTAAATTACAGGCTCGCTATCGCTCGCCAGAATAAAATCCACACCTGAATTGCACGAAAGGTCTTAATATGGGGTGAAAGTTTTTAAAATCGCTAAACTAATGGGGCAAACGTTTTATAATATCAAAAACAATGGGGCTAAACATGAGGGAGAAAGGGGTCCAGAAAAAAATCCCTCAAGTGGAGATCTCCCCTTAACATTAATCATCGATTACAAACCCCAATGCACTTTGAATAAACTAATGAAAGCATATGGTGCTCCCGGGATTCGACCTCGGGACACCTCACCCAGAACATAAGCATCAAAACCATTACACCACCAACACAGTACGAGAAAAAAGATAAAAGACAGATAATCTACAGAAAGAAACGAAATAAGAAGCGATGTAGACAGAGAAACAAGGAATAGGGAGGAATGGTGCGAAGATAAATTGAACATGTAAACATAAAAACAAGAGAAAGAAACACAGAGAGAAAGAAAACAGAGACAAAGAAAACGGGATGGCATGGGGCGGCAGGAGGAGGAAGTGAGATAGTATAGAAAATGAGAGTGGGTGAATACGCAGGGGAGGGGTGGGAGAGAAAGAGAGAGAGATATACATATATGTACATAAGATACACTGGCCACACAGACCTTACGAGCTTACGAGCTTGAGAGAGAGAGAGAGAGAGAGAGAGAGAGAGAGAGAGAGAGAGAGAGAGAGAGGGAGGGAGAGAGAGAGAGAGAGAGAGAGAGAGAGAGAGGGAGGGGGAGAGAGAGAAAAGACAACATACATATAAGGAGAGAGAAAGAACATACAAGGAGAGAGAGAGAGAGAGAGGAAGCCTGACAGCATACAAAATGCGAATATATGAATACGCAGAGAGAGAGAGAGAGAAAAAAAAAAAGACAACATACATAAAAGGAGAGAGAGAGAGAGAAAAGACAACATACATAAAAAGAGAGAGAGAGAGAGAGAGAGAGAGAGAGATAATACAACGCATGTGGAATATTTTAAGCTGTAATGTGATTATTGTCCAACATAACAATGCGCAAACAAATAACAAACAAATTCCTACATTCCTTATGTATAAGAAATATGTAAACAATTGTAAATGTATTGTATTGAATGAAAACTAAACATAAGCTGGTATTTACAGTAGAGAGTGATTGTATAACTTACAATGACAAAGTGATTAAAAGTGTTTATTGATTCACTTCGACATCACCATATGTATCATAAGGTTTAAATATAAATACATATAAAAAGAGAGAAAGGGAAGAAAGAATGAGAGAAGAGAAGCGAGACAGACAGGAGAGGACGTACACAAAAAGAGAGAGAGAAAGAAAGAAAGAAAGAGAAAAGGTCAGAGGTGAGGGAGCAGGCATAGTGGTGAAGCCAGGTGTGTTGAGAGAGAGAGAGATAACATTCTTTTTCATAGACTTACATTTATACACTGACCATTCAATGTCAAGAGTAGCGTTATTCATTTGTAAACGCAGATAATCAGGGGTTAAAAGCGAGATATTTATCTAGGTGAATTTTGAAAGTTTCAACAGTACTACACTATATGACATTATTAAGTACCGGTAGTCTACTAGATTGAAACAGAAATGCTGAGCCTTATGTGACTTAAGAGGAGGTTTTTAGTTTGTTTTCTACTCCTCCAGCAATCTTAAAATTACACCCCCTCGAGTCCCTTTCAAGATAAATGTGTACATTTTTCGGTAGAAAAATGTCCCGGCCAAAGGCCGGTTCCTCTTAAATCACAGGCTCGCTATCGCTCGCCAGGATAAAATAGACACCTGAATTGCACGAAAGGTCTTAATATGGGGTGAAAGTTCTTAAAATCGCATAAACTAATGGGGCAAACGTTTTATAATATCAAAAGCAATGGGGCTAAACATGAGGGAGAAAGGGGTCAAGAAAACAATCCCTCAAGTGGAGACCTCCCCTTAAGTACCGGTAGTCTACTCCATGGATTACTACTAGATTGAAACAGAAATGCTGAGCCTTATGTGAGTTAAGGGGAGGTTTTTAGTTTGTTTTCTACTCCTCCAGCAATCTTAAAATTTCACCCCCTTGACCCTCTTTCAAGATAAATTTGTACATTTTTCGGTAGAAAAATATCCCGGCTGAAAGCCGGTTCCTCTTATATTACAGGCTCGCTATCGCTCGCCAGGATAAAATCGACACCTAAATGGCACGAAAGGTCTTAAAATTGACAGAAATGGGTCGAAAGTTCTTAAAATCGTCAAAATAATGGGGCGAACGTCTTAAAATTAGAAAAGCAATGGGGCTAAACATGAGGGAGAAAGGAGTCAAGAAAAAAATCCCTCAAGTGGAAATCTCCCCTTAAACAAAAAATCAAATTATCTTGCGTCCATTTACTCAAGTGTAATTTGAATGATCAATTTAGGAGGAACCGTCTATCACTAAATGTACACATTTATCTCATAGGGGTGCCTTGGGAATATACCTTTAATTAAAGGTGGTGGTGCATGGGTTGAGATAAACATGGAATATTAATCGCCAACCTGCACATGTTTATCTTGCAAAATGCAATGACGCTGAAAGAATTATTAACAATGGTATAAAGGATTTTGCGGATCGTCTACCCCGGACCTGTGACGTCATAGGAGTACAAGTCCACCATCCAGTCCAGGGTGAGGATACTCCTGTGACGTCACTATGACGTCACAGGTCCGGTGTAGACGATCCACAAAATCCTTTATATCATTGTTAATAATTATTTCAGTGCCATTGCATTTTGCAAGATAAACATGTGCAGGTTGGCGATTATTATTCCATGTTTATCTCAACCCATGCACCACCACCTTTAAGGGGAGATTTCCACTTGAGGGATTTTTTTCTTTACCCCTTTCTCCCTCATGTTTAGCCCCATTGCTTTTGAGATTATAAGACGTTCGCCCCATTATTTTGACGATTTTAAGAACTTTCACCCCATTCATGTCATTTTTAAGACCTTTCGTCCCATTTCGGTGTCGATTTTTTCCTGGCGAGCGATAGCGAGCCTGTAATTTAAGAGGAGCCGGCCTTTGGCCGGGAAATTTTTCTACCGAAAAATGTACACATTTATCTTGAAAGGGGGTCGTGGGGGTGTAATTTCAAGCTTGATGGAAGTCTAGGAAACACACTAAAAACCTCCCCTTAAGCTTGATGGGGGTCTAAAGAGCAAACCAAATAAACTCCCTTTAAAAATACCGCCTAACAGAATGAAAGCAGAGAGTCGTGATAAATGCAATATAGACCTCCAAATGAATAAATGTTACAAGTGGGGTGCGTCGCCATAGGGGATTGGGGCTTTCACCACATATCACATACAAAATAAATGTTTCCATGCAGGCACACACAAGATTGGAGAGGGCTTACACGTGTTATCGCATCCGGCACAGATATGGTCAATTAATTTCAGCGCGGACAAAATGCAAAGGCCTTTATATACAGGTTATATGAATGCAAGTGGAGACTATTCCCACTAGATGCCCTAACCTCAACTCTTTTGTGTGAGAGAGAGAGAGAGAGAGAGAGAGAGAACCCCCCAAAAAAGAGACACAGAGAGAGAGTGTGTGTGAGAGAGAGAGAGCGCGCGAGTGTGTGTGTGTATAAGTGAAGAGGTACAAGAGTTGGGCTGGAGGGCGGCCTGAGTATCACTTGAGGTTAGTTAGGTCCACAGGGAAAGCGAGAGAGAGTTTCTGAGTTACAAAGACACACAGACTCGCTTTTTATGGACCCCCTTCTCCCTCATGTTTAGCATATTAGCTAAGAGGTTTCAAGACGTTAGTTCCGTTAGTTTGGCGATTTTGAGACATTTCGCCTCATTTTGTTTTCAATATTAAGACCTTTCGAGACATTTCGCCTCATTTTGTTTTCAATATTAAGACCTTTCGTGCCCTTTAGGTGTCGATTTTGTCCTGGCGAGTAATCGTGAGCCTCTAATTCTAGAAGGAACCGGCCTTCGGCCCGTACATATTATCTCCACTACCCCTACTCCTTCTTTCCATCATCACCATCTATTACTACTCCTGTTCCTTACTTCTGCTTCCTCTATTTATTATCTCCTCTGCCCCATTCCTTCTTCATCTTCTGTAACTCCTCCTGTTCCTTAGTTCTGCTTCCTTTATTTACTCTCTCCACTGCCCCTACTCCTCCTTCATCTCTTGTTACTCCTGTTCCTTACTTCTGCTTCCTTTATTTACTCTCTCCACTGCCCCTACTCCTTCTTCATCTCTTGTTACTCCCGTTCCTTACTTCTGCTTCCTGTATATACTCTCTCCACTGCCCCTACTCCTTCTTCATCTCTTGTTACTCCTGTTGCTTTCTTTATTTACTC
Source organism: Paralithodes platypus (assembly GCA_032716605.1). NCBI lineage: Eukaryota > Metazoa > Arthropoda > Malacostraca > Decapoda > Lithodidae > Paralithodes > Paralithodes platypus. The sequence continues at coordinate 2,071,135 of JAVRFV010002276.1, forward strand.
CCTCCTTCGACCAGCTGTTTCCTTGCACTAGATATTTGGTGTTTCTCCTATATCACAAACTGCCTCGTTTTATTTTATTTACCGTGAGATTATCAACTACCCTGCTGGTTAAACGTCTCTCTCTCTCTCTCTTCATCTTTGCTACCCTTTCCTTCCACTTTCTCTTACGCTTAGGGTTGCTATCTCTACTAGGATTAATTAAATACTGGCCACCTCGCAGGGACCGACCGTAAGATCTGTGTGGCCAGTGTATCTATGTAAATCTCTCTCTATCTCTCTCTCTCTCGATATGTGTGGCCAGTGTATCATCTATGTAAATCTCTCTCTCTCTATCTCTCGATATGTGTGGCCAGTGTATCATCTATGTAAATCTCTCTCTCTCTCTATCTCTCGATATGTGTGGCCAGTGTATCATCTATGTAAATCTCTCTCTCTCTCTATCTCGATATGTGTGGCCAGTGTATCATCTATGTAAATCTCTCTCTCTCTCTCTCTCTCGATATGTGTGGCCAGTGTATCATCTATGTAAATCTCTCTCTCTCTATCTCTCGATATGTGTGGCCAGTGTATCATCTATGTAAATCTCTCTCTCTCTCTCTATCTCTCGATATGTGTGGCCAGTGTATCTATGTAAATCTCTCTCTCTCTCACACACACACCACCTCCATCTTCTTAATCCACGTTTTTTCAGGGGATTCCATTACATTTTTCACTCCATCTTTATGCATTTTTTTTTTTCCCCAGGTCTCACAGGGTCGGGATAAACACATGCCTCAGGAGTTTCTTTGTATACACATTTTTATGGGGAGACAGACCGTTTTTTTTTTTTTCTGGACCCCCTTCTCCCTCATGTTTAGCCGCCCCACTAGTTTTGAGATTTTCAAGACGTTGGTTCCAGTAGTTTGGGGATTTTATGACCTTTCACCCCATTTCTTGTTTAATATTAAGACCCTTCGTGCCATTTAGGTGTCGATCTTTTCCTGGCGAGCGAAAGCGAGCCTGTAATTTTAGGGGGAATAGGCCTTTTGGCCGTGACATTTTTCTACCGAAAAATGTACAAATCTATCTTGAAGGGGAGTCTAGGGGGTGTTTTTCTAAGTTTGACGGAGGTCTAGAGAGGAAACTAAAACAATATATGAATAAATGAATTAATAGACCAAACAAAACAGCCACTGGGGAGTCCCCTTAAGTGGGGGAATGAGTGGTTGTTTGTGTGTGTGAGTGTGAGTGTGTGTGTTTGAGGTGTGCTCCGTGCGTGAGAGTGTGTGTGTGTCGGGGGAGGGGGGGGGGGGGCTTTGTGTGTGTCTGGAGTGAAAGAGTATGTGTGTGTGTGTGTGTGTGTGTGTGTGTGTGTGTGTGTGTGTGTGTGTGTGTGTCGGGGGTGAATAAGTGCCTGTGTGTGAAGGGGGGGGGGGGGTCTGGAGTGAAAGAGTGTATAAGTGTGTGTGTGTGTGTGTGTGTATGTATGTGTGTGTGAGTATGTGTGTGTGTGTGAGAGAGTGACTATATGTACTTACTCTAGTTGTATTGCGGGAGTGAGCATGCTCGTTATTTCCCGCCTCCTATATGTGTAGGTGTTATATATGTATCGTTGGAATGGCTGTGGATGTGTGTGTAGTCTGTATTTTTACCCAATTGGCGACATCGGAAACGAAGGCTTAGGGTGGATCTGTATGGTACCATTCTCACTATAGACGGTACCGTCTCGCCCGAAGGCTTAGGTAGCCATCAGCTTAGGTGAACCATATGATACCCATCTCGCCTTGTACCATTTTTGCCAACCCCAGATGGGACGTCACAACGTCGTCCACTTATTCCAGGTACCTATTTACAGCTAGGTGAACTGAGGCTAACACATGAAAGGAGACAAGCCTAATTTGTCTCCGCCCGGCCGGGGATTGAACCCCCGACCCCTCGTGTGTGAGACGAGAGCTCTACCTACTAGGCTACGGGCTGTGTGTGTGTGTGTGCATATGTATGTGTGTATGTGTGTATGTGAGAGTGAGTGATTATGTGTGTATGTATGTATGCCAGTGTGTGTGTGTGTGTGTGTGTGTGTGTGTGTGTGTGAATATGTATGTATGACTATGTGTGTGTTGGTGGAACAATAGCAGGTTGACTAAAGCTTTGTTCTGGCACAAGTTATGTTAGTTCCCCCTCCTCAACCCTGCCTCCTGGAGTGTTCCATTGTTCCACCTATAACTAATATACCACCGTACCACCAACACCACTACCACTTGCATACCACTACAACATTCATTCATAACATCACTTCCTTCATCCAATTAAATAACACTGCACACCACCACCACCACAACCACATTCATCCAGACTCATTTATCATAACTATACCACCACCAACAACACCAACACCACTACCACTTGCATACCACTACAACATTCAACCATACCACCTCCAACACCACTACAGCATTAATTCATAACATTACTACCTTTATAATAACATCACTGCACTAATGTAGGTGACTAAATGCATCCCACTAATACCATCCCTCTTATTAGCCTTTCATAATTACATTCCCACCCACCTCCCTCTCACCCGACTCCCACTCACCCTACTCCCACTCACCCTACTCCCACTCATCCCATTCCCACTCACTCTCACCCCACTCCTACCATTCCTACTCCATCTCAACCCACTAAATCAATCCCACTCACTAGCCTTCCACAATTACATTAAATTCCCACCCACATCCCTCTCACCTCACTCCCACTCACCCCACTAAATCAATCCCACTAACAACATTCCATTCACTAACCTTCCATAATTACATCAAATTCCCACCCACACCTCTCCCACCTACACCCCCCCACTCCCACTCCCGCCCCACTCCCCTTCGTCAGTGCCAGTGGGTCTTTAACTTGTCTCACACATTTTACTGGTCTAGCTAATCTTGTTATTCTTGGGTCTGCCAATTAAAAGCGCGGGGGGGGGGGGTCTGAATTCCCCTCTTTCATGCTTAGCCCCATTTGTTTAGAGGTTTTAGACGTTAGCTACATTAGTTTGGCGAGTTTATGATTTTTTGCCCCATTCCTTTATAAATGTTTACAATTCTCGTGCCGCATAGACCTCGATTCTTTTCCTCCAGTCGAGCGATAGCGATACTGCAATTTAGGAGGAACCGGCAAGACATATTTCTACCCCAAAAAAAAAAAATCTAATTTATCTCAAAGGAGGGGCTTGGGGGTATTTTTTAATAGTTTGATGGAGGTCTAGGGAGGAAACTAAAACAATAATAGGGCCTACTAAACAAATACAACAGCAATAAAGTTTGATGTAGGTCTAGGGTGGAAACTAAAAACAATATAAAAAATATATAAATGAGCCAATAAACTGATAAATACAATCTGTAGATCAAGTAATGCCACTTGAGCAAACTCTTATAATAAATACACCCGATCCCCATAAGTGTGTAAGGTCGCGCTAATAAGTCATGTCCCAGCTGTCATTACGTTTGGCTTGCTCTGCGCTGTATTAGTGTCTGTCAGATGTTGAATAGTTTCGGGTAAGTGTAGGAACATGTTTGTGTATTTCACTCGATATGAGGAAATGAAGCTTAGATATTCTTGATACCAATTATTTTTCAAAACATACTTGGTGCCGAGACATCACTTATTAGCGCGACTGTACAGCAGTAAATGTCGGTACAGAAGGGGTTAATATGCGAGTGTGAGTGTAATACTGCGCAACTCTTTCCTCTCTTACCATTGGGGGGGGGGGCGTGTGGGCCTTACGAATCGATTTGAGAGCCCCTCGCTTCTCAAAACGCTGTACTGTATATACGCCGTGGAAATAGTCGGGTGTACACGAAATATATACAGTATATGCCGTGGGAGTTCTGGTGTTGTGAGTGAGTGAGTGGGTGGGTGGGTGGGTGGGTGTGAGTAGGTGTAAATGGGGGGGGGGGTGAGTAGGTGTAAATGGGGGGAAGTTTTGAGGGTGTGTGAGTAGGAATGAGTGAGTAGGGAGAAGCTTTGAGGTGGTGTGTGAGTTGAGTGGCTGTGAGTAGGGGGGAATTTTGAGGTGGTATGAGTTGGAAGGAGTGTTTGTGAGCGTGAGTGAGGGAGAAGTTTTGAGGTGGTGTGAGTGAGTGGGGATAACTTTTGAGGTGATAATGTGAATAGGAAGGAGTAAGTGAGTGTGTGCGTGAGTGGGGGAGAAGTTATAAGGTGGTGTGAGTAGGAATGAGTGAGTGAGTGTGTGTGTGGGGGGGGGGGGGGGGGGGGGGGGGGGGGGGGGGGGGGGGGGGGGGGGGGGGGGGGGTGAGTTTTGAGGTGGTGTGAGTAAGAACTTCTGTATTATAAGTTACATACAAAAGTTACAAAGCCTACTACTGTACCAACCCTGTCACTCACACTCTCTCTCTCTCACACACACACACACACACAGTAACAGGGTGCAGTAATTTTTTCTTAATCATACAAATCACAAAGTCACACAATCTATAACACACATACGCACATTAGCACACACACACACACACACATACGCACATTAGCACACACACACACACACACACACACACACACACACACACACACACACACACACACACAGGAAAACTTAGCCCAGGGTTCAGGTGTGTTTTATTCATGTGTGTGTTGAGAAGTTGGTGGTGTTGTGGAGGTTGAATACATTGTGTTCGTTTGTGTGTGTGTGTGTGTGTGTGTGTGTGTGTGTGTGTGTGTGTGTGTGTGTGTGTGTGTGTGTGTGTGTCCGATAGCTAATAAATATCTGCCTTAAAACACTAGAATAATGCCACAATCTCTCGAACATCGCTCAAATTCATGTATCTAGTTGTAAAAATGTGCCGCTAGATCGAAGTAAATACCTCTAGATCTAGCGATAAAGTAGCTAAATTGGCAACACTAAGATAGACACAAAAGGAGCGAAGGGGATTGGCTGGCACTGATGTATTTATTTACCACACACACATAACAAAGCCACTCCAACAGCTTCCTCGCTCTCCAACACCCCTTCTCCCCTCTCTACACTCTTCAGAAAAATAGGAAAAGTAGAATGCAGATACGAGGTGCCGTTGTATAGGCTTATCCCTCAATACCTTCACCTGACCCCGTTTTCTATGATACAAAGGAAATCAAGCAATAACAGGTCTAGTGACCCTTCTAGGCTGCTTGTCCTCCAAAACACTGAGGATCAAGTGTCCAAACAGTGGTATAGAGTGGGTAAGGGAACATTGGAAAGGGAACTACTGCCCTAGAACTAATGTCCGTGGCAGGATTAGGAAGTTAGTAGGGGACAGATGGGTTGGTAACTGAGGGGGGGATAAAATAAAGTTATTAATTTACAAACGCAGTCAGTCGCGGGTTTGATACGAGATATTTGTCTAAGCGGAGTTTAAATGAATCAACGGTGAATCAATCGATACGGGGGCAGGGTTACCAAATCCAGTTCGCTAGACAGTACATGAAAGCTGAAAATCGGCAGAATAAGGCCGCAATCTCAAGAATATCACGTTAAAATGGCTCAAATCTCCACAATACCGTAGAATTCATGCCGCTAGATGTAATAATGTGTCTCTAGATCGACGTATTTTTTTTTTTTTTTTCTATATTCCAACTTACTTCCTCTCGGGCATAGGCTGAGAGCCTTAACATTCACCGCTTTACAATGAACAGTGAAGCCCGTGAGGTCTTGTTCCAGTCTAGGGAGTGAGACATGTGAAGTTAGAGTACAACGAGCACCTGCCATCTTGCCTTCACATGAGGCACGGTGCTCATCATGGCCCGAAACGACCCCATCTCTGAAGCCACCTCGTTCCCGTGCTTCACTGTCTCACCCCCTACACTCGGACTCTCACACTTACACACACACAACGCCACCTGTTGAGCAGATAACTCACCTAAATAAAATGCCTCTAGATCTAGCGGGAAGGTAGATAAATCGGAAGGGCGGGGATTGGCTGGTACTGATGTGTTTATTTACCACCCCGTTTTCTAAGATACGGCGCTCTCTATCTCGGAGGGAGGGAGGGGTAACTGTCACAAAACTACTATTAATCACAACTTTCTTCAACTATTCCGGGAAAAAGAGGTCGGTTAAAGTGTGGGAGGGGTGGAGATGGGAGATGCGGGCTGGTGGAGATGGTGGGGACATATCATTCCGATGATGTTCTTTTCATTTTGTTTCTGGCTGGCAGTAGATGATTTAGTTACATTATGGAAGGGCCCGTGGAAGTCAGAGGGTTAATTCTTTGAGTACCAGCGACGTGTGCTATATTTACTCTAAGCTATATTTTGACGATAGTATGAACCTTTGGAAGGATCTGTGGTAGTTAAAAGGGTTGGCTGAGATATATTGAAGCCTTAATATTGATGGATGTCCTTCCTAAACTGAATACAATTATCTAATAGTTGCCAAAAGATGAAAAAAAAACGTTCTTGGTACTGAACGGGTTAATCGAGATATTGTTTACCCTTTAATTCCTAGAGGTCTTCCTTGACCTAATAAAATGAATGAATGTTATGCCCCCATCGTACGGGAAAGGTCAATACTGTAGGTCAGGTCAGGTGAAGGTATTGAGGGATAAGCCTTTGTAACGGCACCTCGTATCAATATTAGGGTATGATTAGGTTACGTTACACGCTGTTCATTAGCGGTAGGCCAAAATACGTGACCTCTACATAGCCTCTGTAACTCGAAAAAGGGCTAGAGCAAATAGGCTGTTATATTTTACACCTATTCCCTAGCTGGCTGACTCGTCTTTCCATTTGGTTGCTAAATTAGTTCGATGACCCTAGTTCCTTTTTGAGTTTGAGTGTGGGTGTGGGTGTGGGTGTGTGGGTGTGGGTGTGGGTGTGTGTGGGTGGGTGTGGGGTTGTGTGTGTGTGGATTTGGGTTTATGATATACCGGTATACAATATAAATATATATATATATATATATATATATATATATATATAGAGAGAGAGAGAGAGAGAGAGAGAGAGAGAGAGAGAGAGAGAGAGAGAGAGAGAGAAAGAGGAAGAGGCGAGGAGAAGAGAAGAGAGAGAGAGAGAGAGGATAGATAGATAGAGATAGGAAGATCGATAGATAGATAGAGAGAGAGAGAGAGAGAAATTGAGAGGGGAGAGATAAGAGAGAGAGAGCGGTTGAGAGGGAACTCGGAAACAGATGTCGAGTTGCCTAGAGATGAGATAGATAGACAGATAGATAGATAGATAGATTAGATAGAATAAAGTAGAGAGAGATGGAGAGAGATGAGCAGGAAGAGAGAGAGAAATGGAGAGAGAGAGAAGAGAGGAGAGAGAGAGAGAGGATATATAGATGATAGATAGATAGATAGATAGATAGATAGATAGATAGATAGTCAGTCAGTCAGTCATAATTTGATTTCATAAAAAGACATATACATACACTTTTTATACAGTTTATTTACGTAATCTACATTAAGCTAAAAGTCCTTAGCGCATAGTTGGTTCTGTGTTCTGTACATAAACAATTCTTGATCTGATAGCATTGATATCATTTAGCAATAAGTTAGTAAATCCATACTCATGTAGGATTATTTTTTCAACATCCTTTACAAGAAAAGATCTATGTAACATGTAATACATGTTCTTCTCTATAAAACTACATGGCTTTATGATATTTCTATATACAAATCTTATTTTCATCCAGTTAACCAAATGCCTAAACACCATCACTCCACATTCTCTACAAGCACTGTGGTTGCTCTCCCAGTACTTCATATTCAATATTTTCTTTATTGCCTTGTGGTATCAGAGAGAGAGAGAGAGAGAGAGAGAGAGAGAGAGAGATAGATAGATAGATAGATAGATAGATAGATAGATAGATAGATAGATAGATAGATAGATAGAGAGAGAGAGATAGAGATAGAGAGATAGATAGATAGTTATTGTATTATCTATATGTATTTATCCATCTCCCCCACACACAAGACATAAAGAGTATATAGGGCATAAAGCAAAAGTTGTCAACCAGCCAAGTCTTCTTCTAGCTGCCACCCACACACACACACACACAAACACACTCACAAACACACACACACAAACTCAAACTCTTACTCACTCTCTTACACTCTCACTCGCACTCACACACACACACACAAACTCATACTCACTCTCTTACACTCTCACTCACACTCACACACAAACTCTTACTCACTCTCTTACACTCTCACTCACACTCACACACACACACAAACTCATACTCACTCTCTTACACTCTCACTCACACTCACACACACACACAAACTCATACTCACTCTCTTACACTCTCACTCACACACACACACACAAACTCATATTCACTCTCTTACACTCTCACTCACACTCACACACACACAAACTCTTACTCACTCTCTTACACTCTCACTCGCACTCACACACACACACAAACTCATACTCACTCTCTTACACTCTCACACAAACTCATACTCACTCTCTTACACTCTCACTCACACACACACACACACACACACACACAAACTCATACTTACTCTCTTACACTCTCACTCACACACACACACACAAACTCTTACTCACTCTCTTACACTCTCACTCACACACACAAACTCATACTCACTCTCTTACACTCTCACACACACACTCAAACTCACTCTTATATACTCACTCTCTTACACTCTCACTCGTTCTGTGTAGCCTATATGAGTACCGGTATCAATTAATTTGTGTTCCTCCTAACTTACCTCTCTTACTTCGCTTGCCCATGTACGGTCACGCTAATAAGTCATGTCCCAGCTGTCATTAAGTTTGGCTTGCTCTGTGCTGTATTAATGTGTGTCAGATGTTGAATAGGGTGGGTAAGTGTAGGAACATGTTTGTATAATATGTCACTGGATATGAAGACATGAAGCTTAGATCGTGCTGATACCCATTATTGATCAAAATATATATACTTGGTGCCGAGACATCACTTATTAGCGCGACTGTACACTCGGATACCATAGTTTCTAGCCCAGTCATAACAATTCCTGGACCCCCTATGTTTTTCTTTATGAAATTATAACTATATGGATTGATTTTGGGAGATAACTTGCTTTTCAATAAATAGTATCCATAGTTTTGTAGTTGATTTATAGAAAACTATATTCATAAATTGGTTTCCAGAGATATACTTCCATAATTAGAAATAGGTGTGAAGTCCACGAATTTGTATGAGTGGGCCAGAGACTATGGTGTCCGAGTGTATAACAACAACAATAACAACACCAACATACAAACAAACCACCCACAACAACAACAATAACAACATACAAACAAACAAACCACCCACAACAACACAACTACACAAACCACACCCACAACAATAACACATACAAACAAACAAACCACCCACAACAACAAACCACAACAAACAAACAACACCACAACATACAAACAAACCACCCACAACAATAACAACAACATACAAACAAACCACCCACAACAACAATAACAACATACAAACAAACCACCCACAACAACAATAACACCAACATACAAACAAACCACCCACAACAACAACAACAACATACAAACAAACCACCCACAACAACAACAATAACAACATACAAACAAACAAACCACCCACAACAACAACAACAACATACAAACAAACCACCCACAATAACAACAACACCCACAATAACAACACCCACAACAACAATAACACCCACAACAACAATAACAACAACATACAAACAAACCACCCACAACAATAACAACATACAAACAAACAAACCACCCACAACAACAATAACACCAACATACAAACAAACCACCCACAACAACAACAACAACATACAAACAAACCACCCACAACAACAATAACATACAAACAAACCACCCACAACAACAACAACATACAAACAAACCACCCACAACAACAACATACAAACAAACCACCCACAACAACAACAACAACATACAAACAAACCACCCCAACACAACAAACATACATACAACCAACCACCCACAACAACAATAACACAACTACTAACCACCACACAAACCACCCACAACAACAACAACAACATACAAACAAACCACCCACAACAACAATAACAACATACAAACAAACCACCCACAACAACAATAACAACAACATACAAACAAACCACCCACAACAACAACAACATACAAACAAACCACCCACAACAACAACATACAAACAAACCACCCACAACAACAACAACAACAACAACAACATACAAACAAACCAACACTACCTCCTCAGTATGAAGCCGTATAGACTCTACTTCTTGTTAAGGGTTTCTCAGGGTTCTTTATGCACACCTGTTTGCTCATTTTTAGGTCCTTCTTTTGTTGTTGTTGCTTAGTGAGTTGGGTTTCTGGTCCCCCGTCTCCCTCGTGTTTAGCTTCACTAGTTATGAGATTGTATGACATTCACCTCTATGGTTTGGCGATTATAAGGCCTTTCTCTCCATTTCTTTTGTCAATATTAAGACCTTTTGTGCAATTTAGCTTTCAGATTTTTTTCCTGGCAAGCGATAGCGAGCCTGTAATATAGAAGTAACCGGCCTCTGGCCGGGATTTTTTTTTACTGAAAAATGTACAAAATATATCTAAAAGGGAGGTCTTGGGGTGTTTTTTGTTTTAAGCTTGATGGAGGTCTAGCGAGGAAACTAAAAATATATTAATAGATAAACAAATAAAATTATAATTACGCCCGTCCCCCCTTAATCACTACGTCACTGTACCATAACATACAAACAAATCAGCACCACCACCTCCTCAGTCGGAAGCCATATACTGTGGACTCTACTACGTCTTCGCACGGGTTTCTCAGGGTTCTCATTCACAGCGGTTTGTTTATGTCCTTTTTTGTTGCTAAGATGGTCAATACTTATACTATTTTCGTAATTCCCCTCCTCTCGTAATTCCCCTCTTCGCCTTGTCCCCTTTGGATCCTGTTTCCCTTTCCTCCTCCTCTTTCTGCTCATAATGTCCCCTGTTGCCTCTTTCATTGTTCTTCCTCTTTAAGTTCTTTTCCCTAGATACTTTTGTCCCCTCCCTCCTCCTTCTTCTTCTTCTTACTCCTTCTCTTCTTCTTCTTCTTCTTCTTCCTCCTCCTCTTCTTCCTCCTTCTCTTCCTCCTCCTTCTCTTTCTCCTCCTCCTCCTCCTTTCTCACGTTATCTCCCAAAGTTTTTAATATGTGAGTGCTCGGGATTTCACCAGCTTTACTGCACCTCTGTCTTGCTTCCAATTAATGGTTTAATTGTGTGTGTGTATATATATATATATATATATATATATATATATATATATATATATCTCTCTTTGCAGCATCTAGGCACAACAAGGAAAATGCCCACAAATATTTCCGATACCTCCAATGGATCCGTGTTTTTATACTGCAGAAGATTGCGGTGGTTTCATGATATATCCTTCCATCCACAAAGCCATTCCGACATCAGCAAGAAACAAAAATCTCGGGAAACTGATGCCCTGACTCCCGAGACCTCCACAAAAAAGCCTCCATGACCAGAAATGTTGCAGACCTCAGATTATGACAAGGGTTTAACCTTCTCCGACATATGACGCGATTTTGAGCCTATTAAGGATACTTTAAAGCCTTTGATACCATCAGGGGTATTTAGAAACCTTTAGTTTGGTTACTTCAACCTCTGCAGTTGTCTTTGAGTTAGCTGTGTTGAGCCTATTAGGGATACTTTAAAGCCTTTGTTACCATCAGGGGTATTTTGGAACCTTTAGTTTGGTTACTTCAACCTCTGCAGTTGTCTTTGAGTTAGCTGTGTTGAGCCTATTAGGGATACTTTAAAGCCTTTGTTACCATCAGGGGTATTTAGAAACCTTTAGTTTAGTTACTTCAACCTCTGCAGTTGTCTTTGAGTTAGCTGTGTTGAGCCTATTAGGGATACTTTAAAGCCTTTGTTACCATCAGGGGTATTTAGAAACCTTTAGTTTGGTTACTTCAACCTCTGCAGTTGTCTTTGATTTAGCTGTGGGCAGAAAACTAATTTTGGAGAGGTAATTATAAGTAAGAGAACTCTATTTCTAATTGCTAATCTGGCAACCTCTGCGACATATGTGCGTGAGAGGGTTAAGGGGTAGGTGGTTGGTTTATCTGGACTCCCTTCTCCCTCATGCTTAGCCCCATTAGTTTTCCAAATTGTGGCGATGTATAGACATTCCCCCCCATTTGTTTGTCAGTGTCAAGATTGTGTCATTTAGGTGTCGATTTTTTTTTTCCTGGAAAGCGATAGCATGCGGCCAGGAAATTGTTCTACCGAAAAATGTACAAATTTATCTAGAAGTGGGATCTTGGGGATGTATTGTTAAGCTTGATGGAGGTCTAGGGAGTATTAAAAGAAAAACAAGAAAAAAAAAAAAAAAAAAAATATATATATATATATATATATATATATATATATATATATATATATATATATATATATATATATATATATATATATATATAGTATATATAGTATATACTGTACATATACTGTATATATAACCCAAACATTCTCGGGGAACTTAATACCCCGACTCCCAAAATATCTGGGAGAACTCCATCACAAACCGGCCCGTCAGAATCCAGCCACAAAACACGCCCTGGCCAGAAATGTTGCAGACCTCAGAATGGCAAAGGTTTAAGGGGGGTGACCTGCTTTTTGTTATTTCTGTCCTTTTCTCTCCTTCCCTGGCTTGTATCCATTCGGCCCCATTCAGCCAACTATTTTAAGACGTTTACCCCCATCTAGGTGTCGATTTCTTCCGGGCGAGCGATAGCGAGCCAGCATTATATGAAGAAATCCGGCTTCGCCGGAGAAATTTTTCTACCGAAAAATGTACAAATTTAGCCTGTTGTCAAACAAAAATAAAAATATGCTGGCTCGCTACCGCTCACCAGTAAAAAATAGACACCTGGATGGGGATCAACGTCTTAAAACAGTAGGCTGAATGGGGCCAAATGGATACAAGCCAGAGAAAGATAGAAAAGGACAGAACAAAAACAGGTCACCCCCCCTAAGGCAGTGTTATACAAGCTATTAGACCGTCAATTATTACGGGCAATTATCTCCTAATTATCCTTCCTTTCCTTATCTGCTAATTATCCTTCCTTTCCTAATCTCCTAATTATCCTTCCTTTCCTTATCTCCTAATTCTCCTTCCTTTCCTTATCTCCTAATTATCCTTCCTTTCCTTATCTCCTAATTATCCTTCCTTTCCTTATCTCCTAATTATCCTTCCTTTCCTTATCTCCTAATTATCCTTCCTTTCCTTATCTCCTAATTATCCTTCCTTTCCTTATCTCCTAATTACCCTTCCTTTCCTTATCTCCTAATTCTCCTTTTCTTTCCTTATCTCCTAATTACCCTTTCTTTCTCTTGTTCTCCTTATCTCCTAATTCTCCTTCCTTTCTTGTTTCTCCTTATCTCCCAATTCTTCTCTATTTCCTATTGTTCTCCTAATATCCTAATTCTCCTTTCTTTCCATTTCCCCTTCACTAACCTGTGGAAGATCAAAGGTTAATCGAGATTCTCTGTACCCATTTGATTGCTAAATACAAATTTCGGAAGTGTATACAATCGCATACGGGTAGCCAGAAAAAACAATGAAGAACTGCTGAAAAATGAAAGGCTATAGCACACCCCACAGATCCTTCCTAACCTGAATAAACCCATCTCAAATAACCGGAAAATATAAACAAAGATCATTACAAAGTGAAGGTATGTTTTCCGAAGTCTCTCCCCCCCCCCCCCCCCCTCCTCAGACCCTTCCTAACCTGCATAAAACCATCTTACATAACCAGAAAACCAGGGGGGGGGGGGGGGGGGGGGGTTCACTTTTTGGGCGATTTTTGCATGTATTCATTATTTTTCTAGTTTCCTCTCTAGACCTCCATCAAATTTAAAAAAAAAAAAAACATCCATTAGATCCCATTTCTAGATTAATTTGTACATTTTTCGGTAGAAAAATGTCCCGGCCGAAGGCCGCTTCTTTTAACATTACAGGCTCACTATCGTTCGCCAGGGAATAAATAGACACCTAAATAGCACGAAAGGTCTAAATATTGACGACGAAATGGGGCGAAAGGTCTTAAAATCGACTAACCAATGGGGCAAACATCTTAACATCTGAAAACCTAATGGGGCTAAACATGAGGGAGAAAGTGGTCCAGAAAACAGGCCCATAACCGCCCTTAGAAAGCGCCAGGTATGTTTTCCGAAGTCTCTACCTCCTCCTCCTCTGCCGCACTGCGCTTCAACCTCGAGCAATTTTTCGGCGACTTTTCTCTCCGTTTCTTTTCTCTTGGGAACGTCTTAGAAACCTGCGTGTGTGTGTGGCTTCCCTGGTGGCCTGTGTGTGTGTGTGTGTGTAGTGGGTGTGTGCATATCATATACCTGTGTGTGTGTGTGTGTGTTATGAGTGTGCGCGTGCAGTGGCTGTGTGCGCATATCATATCCTTGTGTGTGTGTGTGTGTGTGTGTGTGTGTGTGTGTGTGTGTGTGTGTGTAGTGGCTGTGTGCACATATCATATCCTTGTGTTTATGTGTGTGTGTGTGTGTGTGTGTGTGTATGTGTGTGTGTGTGTATGTGTATACGAGTGAGTGTGTGTGTGTGTGTGTGTGTGTGTGTGTGTGTGTGTGTGTGTGTGTGGCTTCCGTGTACGCATGGAAGGGTACGAATGGTCTTAGCCCCCATGTACATCTTCCCCTGTTTGTCTGGGTTTGAATGCAAGCAGACATGTGTGCCAAAATTAATGTATGTGCATAATAAACACAAAACTAATGTGTATTGTGTATATGGGTTTATATTTACGAGTGTGTTATAAAAAAACAAAAAAAACAAAAAAAAAACACATATATACCGATATATATATATATATGTGAGAGAGAGAGAGAGAGAGAGAGAGAGAGAGAGAGAGAGAGAGAGAGAGAGAGAGAGAGAGAGAGAGAGAGAGAGAGAGAGAGAGCGACTTCGAAATGGAAAACTCAGATTATCCACTAATAATTAAAATCAGGTTGTGGCCATATATCTTGCTTTCCATCATATACTCATTAATTAACCCTTTCACGCATATGACGCGATTTTGAGCCTATTGGGGATACTTTAAAGCCTGTGTTACCATCAGGGGTATTTAGAAACCTTTAGTTTAGTTACTTCAACCTCTGCCGTTGTCTTTGAGTTAGCTGTGTTGAGCCTATTGGGGATACTTTAAAGCCTTTGTTACCATCAGGGGTATTTAGAAACCTTTAGTTTAGTTACTTCAACCTCTGCAGTTGTCTTTGAGTTAGCTGTGGGCAGAAAACTAATTTTGGAGAGGTAATTATAAGAGTGAGAAAACTCTATTTCTTATTGCTAATCTGGCAACCTCTGCGTCATAAAAGCGTGAAAGGGTTAACATATGTGATTATTTACAAGTTTCTATGGCAGTGAGTGTACAGTGGCGCAAATAAGTCATGTCTCTGCTGTCATTGCGTTTTGCTCGCTATGTGCTGTATTAATGTCTGTCAGATGTTGAATAGGGTGGGTAAGCGTAGGAACATGTTTGGATATCTCACTCGAAACGAATAAATCAAGTTTTAGACATTGCTGATACCAGATATTGATCGAAATATACTTGGTGCCGAGACATGACTTATTAGGCCGACCATACAGTCGAGGTTAATAAGTGTTGTCAGATATTTCGCAAAGTTTCGGACACTGACTAATACTTTGAGGGATAAGCACTTTTCCCAGTAACTATAAAGATACCAATAACACTTGTTGAGCGAAAATCACTGGAATCTATGACAATACTTACCCCCCCCCCCCCAACCCCACCCCGACTGTACGTGTGTTATAGAATTTTATCTGAACGCTTGATTGAGTGCATGTGTGTGTGTGTGTGTGTGTATTTGTATGTAAGTATGTAAGTATGTGTGTGTGTGTGTGTGTGTATGTGTGTGTGTGTGTGTGTGTGTGTGTATGTATTTGTGAGTGTGTGCGTGCGTGTGTGTTTGTATGTAAGTAAATTGTGTATTTATGTGAGTGTTTATGTGAGGGAAGAAGTGCCAGCCGTCTAGGAGCTTAAGAGTGTTTGTCTAGATTACGCTAAGCATATGTACTAACTTATGTATTACTGGTTATGTAATACAGTGTGTGTGTGTGTGTGTGTGTGTGTGTGTGTGTGTGTGTGTGTGTGTGTGTGTGTGTGTGAATGAGCCAATTTAGGTGTCAGGATGGGCCAATCGCAATAAGAGAGATAGAGCGAAAGAGAGAGAGAATGGGTAATTGAGTGTTTGTGTGTGTAAGAGAGAGAGAGAGAGAGAGAGAGAGAGAGAGAGAGAGAGAGAGAGAGAGAGAGAGAGAAGGAGAAAGGCAAGGTAAAGCAGAATAATGGAATAAAGGGGAGGAGTGAAAGGGGAGAGATAATATAGCTAGTAAATTGGTGGCAGGGAGAGAGAGAGAGAGACAGAGAGAGTGTGAGTGTGTGTGTGAGAGAGTTAGAGTGCGTGTGTCTGTGAGTGATAGAGAGAGTGTGTGTGTGTGTGTGTGTGTGTGTGTGTGTGTGTGTGAGAGAGATAGAGTATGCGTGTGTGCGAGAGAGATAAATAGAGTCTGTGTGCGTGTGTGTGTGTGTGAGTTAGAGTGCGTGTGTGTGTGTGAGAGTGATAGAGAGATTTGTGGAGTGGTAAGGGTCTGCGTGTGTGAGAGTGAGATAAATAGAGTCTGCGTGTGTGTGTGTGTGTGTGTGTGTGTGTGTGTGTGTGTGTGTGTGTGTGTGTGAGAGATAGAGTTGCTGTGTGCGTGCGGATAATATAGTTGTGTGCGTGTGTGTGTGTGAGTTAGAGTGCGTGTGTGTGTGTGAGAGTGATAGAGAGAGTTTGTGTGGATGTGTGTGAGATAGTGTCTGCGTGTGTGAGAGTGAATAAAATATTGCGTGTTGTGCTGTGTGTGTGTGTGTGTGTGTGTGAGAGAGAGAGAGAGAGAGAGAGTTACATAGATACTCACACCCTCAAGGCATAATAGGAATGCGTAAAAAGGAGGAAAGGAAATAGAAAAACAAAGCTAATATTTCCCCAGCTCTCCTTCCTTCCACCGTAAGAAGAAGGGAAGGAAGGAAGGAATAACAGAGAAGAGAGAGGAAAGGAAATACAGGAAGGAAGGAATAACCGGGAAGAAGGAAGGGAAGGAAATTAAGGAAGGAAGGAATAACCGGGAAGAAGGAAGGGAAGGAAATTAAGGAAGGAAGGAATAACCGGGAAGAAGGAAGGGAAGGAAATTAAGGAAGGAAGGAATAACAGAGACAAATGAGGGAAGGAATGCTAATATTTCTCCAGCTCTCTTTTCTTCCTTTCTCCCACCGTAATCTGCCTACTTTGTCTACTTCATCCCCTCTCATTATTCACTGCAATTTTTTCTTTCATTTTTTGGCCGAATGTTATGTTGTGACTTTATCTCATTATAAGGCAGTGCCACACGATCTCCTATTCCGGCAATTTTACGGCAGTTACAGTCTGGCATCTTAAAATAAATAAATAAATAAATAAATATATATATATATATATATATATATATATATATATATATATGTGTATATAGGGTGTTTAAAAAATGCCTTTCACAAATTTCTTCCGTTATTTTATCAATTCAATGATATTTTATTCTTTACATAAATATTTTCTAGCTGTGTCTACAACTATTTTTCACTGCTTAGCCTTCACTCCCCATTGAGGACGAAATATATTCATAAGACTCAGCTGATAAAGCTATCAACTGGGGATCAAAATTTCGAGGGATTGAGACCGAGACGAAAAACAAGATTTCCTCCTTACCCCTCCTTTTCCTTCAATGTCTCCCTTACCCTGTCCCCCCTACATTCCCATCTCACTATCACTCTCCCTTAAAGTCGGAGTCACACGAGCCCTTTTTCGAGCAATTTTTACGTGCAATTATGGTCTGGAAGCTTCAAAAATTACACTTTATCAGAATTCAGCCGCCTAACATAATCTACCTTCAGTCTAGTTGCCGATACCAGTTCGAAAAAGTCCCCGAAATAATACAAGAAAAAACTTGCTCATGGAGAATTGATGACGGAATAAGCGCTCGTGTGACAGCGGCTTATCTCTTTTTCCTACACTGTCTTTCCTGCCCATCCTCTCCCCTCCATTGCCATCTCACCATCTTATCTTATCTCTTTCCATCCACACCACCATTCCTCCCAATCCCTTTTCCTTACGTTTTCTTTCCTGTCTCCCCTTCAGTTACCTTACCATCCCACACCACTATTCCCTAACTCCTTTCCCTACACTCACAGCTACACCTCCTTCCCTGACACCCCTACACTCCTAACCCCCCTCCCCCTCCCACACTACACCCCCTACCTCCCCCCCCCCTTCCCACACTACCAATCAACCTCCCACGACCCACACCTCATAAACTCAACCTTCCTTTTTTCGACCCCTTAATCACCATTTCCCCACTATTTCACAAGTCCCCCTCATATCTCCCTACACCTCCCCTCCCCCAACACCTCTCTTCCCTCTCTCTCACACATCTACACCCCTCATATCTCCCTACACCTTCCCAACCCCCAACACCCCTCTTCTTTCCCTATCGCACACATCCAGAAGAACCCCCTTTTATCTCCCCCCCCCACCCCCAAAAAAAGCCACCCCTCTTCCCTCTCTCTCACACACACACATCTACCCCCCTTTATCTCCCTACCCCCCCTAACCCCCCCAAACACCCCTCTTCCCCGCCCCCTCATATCTCTCTACCCCCCCAAACACCCCCCTTTCCTCCCTCCTCACATCCATCTACAACACCCACCCCCCTCCCTGCCCCCACCTCACATTGCACTACTCTCCTTGCCCCAATTCATCATCCCTCTGCCCCCTGCCCCCAACTCCCCTCTCTCTTTCCCACCACCCCACTGATATCCCTCTTCACAATCCCCCTTCCACATTTCCACCTCCACTTCATATCCCTCTTCCCCACTTGCTCCATCCCCCCCCCCCCCACCCACTCTCTGTGACCCCTAACCCCCACTCTCTCTATCCGCCCCCCCTCCCCTCCCCTCCGCCCTCTTCCCCCTCCCCTTCACCGCCCCTCCTCACTCTGCCTCCCCTTCCCCTCCACCACCCTCTCCCCACTCTCTCTAACGCCCTCCCCTCAACCGCCCCCTCTCCACTGCCCCCTCCTCTCGCCTCTACTGCCCCCTCTGCCCTCTCCCCTCTTCTCCCGGCGGCGACCTGCTGTTAAACATGGCCGGCCCCAACTTTAAGGCCACCCCGCCTCTGGAATACTGATGGCGGGGGAGGAGGGAGGGAGGGAGGGAGGGAGGGAGGGAGGGAGGGAGGGAGGGAGGGAAGGAGGGAGGGAGGGAGGGAGGGAGAGAGAGAGAGAGGTAAAATTGGATGGAAGGGAATGAAAAAGTAAGTGCTAGGATGAATGGGAATAGAAGAGAAAACTAGAATTGAAGGTACTGAAGGAATAAAGGAAAGATTTGGGACCTTGGTTGAGAAAAAATATAATAAGAGAGAGAGAGAGAGAGAGAGAGGAAGTGAAGGGTAAGAACAGGAAAGTTAGTTAGTTAGGGTGGAAGTCGAGTAGAAACTGGGGAGATGGGCTTCATATCAAATCACCCACACTCTTAAAAGGCCACAACCAAAACAGCCACACTCCTAAAAGGCCACTACCGAAACGGCCACACTCCTAAATGGCCACACTCCTAAACGACCACACTCCTAAAAGGCCACACTCCTAAACGGCCACTCCTAAAAGGCCACACTCCTAAAAGGTCACAACCAAAACGGCCACACTCCTAAAAGGTCACAACCAAAACGGCCACACTCCTATACGGCCACAACCAAAACGGCCACATTCCTAAAAGGCCACTACCGAAACGGCCACACTCCTAAAAGGCCACACTCCTAAACGGCCACACTCCTAAAAAGGCCACAACCAAAACGGCCACACTCCTAAAAAGGCCACAACCAAAACGGCCACACTCCTATACGGCCACAACCAAAACGGCCACACTCCTATACGGCCACAACCAAAACGGCCCCACTCCTAAAAGACCACAACCAAAACGGCCACACTTCTATACGGCCACAACCAAAACGGCCACACGATTATAAGAGCTGATGTGATATATATATAAAACACATTAATAAATAAATAAATATAATACAATAAATAGGAGGACTAGAATTATAAGACATGATGTGATTGGTCAAAAGCAGTACAAACAAATAACATCACTTATTTGAAGGGGTGGCCACGAACGAACCGCCCCCATGCACCTCTGTCCCCAGTCAGTCGACGGCCCTCCCCCCAACCAGCACCGCCTTCGTTCATATACGTCCTCACTCCATCAGACAAGGAACGCTATTCTTGACTTACAGTGTGCTGGCTTAATAATCCAGAAGGGTTGATAGCCTCT
>JAVRFV010002277.1:0-87021 GCA_032716605.1 Paralithodes platypus
ATATTTGTTCTCTCTCTCTCTCACCCTCTCACCTTAAGGAGAGATATCCACTTGAGGGATTTTTTTCTTGACCCCTTTCTCCCTCATGTTTAGCCCCATTGCTTTTGATATTATAAAATGTTTGCCCCATTAGTTTAGCGATTTTAAGAACTTTCACCCCATATTAACACCTTTCGTGCCATTTAGGTGTCGATTTTATCCTGGCGAGCGATAGCGAGCCTGTAATTTAAGAGGAACCGGCCTTAGGCCGGGACATTTTTCTACCGAAAAATGTACAAATTTATCTTGAAAGGGACTCAAGGGGGTGTAATTTTAAGCTTGATGGAGGTCTAGGGAACAAACTAAATACCTCCCCTTAATACAGGGAGGTTCTCGCCTGGTTGCCTTAACTACCTCTTCACACACACCATCACCCTCACTCACCCTCACTTTCTTGGTGATGGGCTGGCCTATCAGAGTGAGAACTGAGCGATCTCTGCCATACCCATAGCTTACTCTGACTGTTCCTTCTACTTATATATTTTCTAGATCTCAAGTGACGGCGTCTCTTCCGTGGATTGACCTCCCAATCTACCAAGATTGGAAGCCAAAGCGTCACATTTTTCCTTTGCCCCTCAACTTTCTCTTCATAATTGCTGAGGGGCACAGGGCCCTGGGTGGGGCTTTGGTTTCCCGGGCGTTTCCTCACCCTCCCCAGCTCCCCGCCATGGAGTGGCTTCGGTCACCCAGGCTTTATTGTGGTCGGCAGGGAGGGTTCTGTGGGGGCGCTCGGTTATGGCCTTGGCCTTGCTCGGGGCCTTGGGGCTGTTCGGCCAGGCAGCTTGGGGAACAGCAACAACAACAACAACCCTCACTTTCTCACACACTCTTACTCGCTCACTTTGAGTGTCGTCTAGCTCTCTCACTCTCTCATACTCTCTCTCTCTCTCTCCCTCTCTCTATCTCTCTCTCTCTCTCTCAATAGAAATAAGAAACGCCACCATGGTTTGAAGTTAGAATGAAAGAAGTTCAGACATTTGGAAACATTTTCACATATTATAAGATATACTGTACCTGAAACAAACTTCCCTGATAACTTATATATACATTCCTTTAGTAGAGCACTTCAAGAAAAGAGTAAGAAGATTTAAGCCACTTTGCAAAGAGTGTAATGCACGTAGATAATATTTAACCCACTTTGCAAAGAGTGTAATGCAGTCTCTTTCCACTTCGAGTATTTCCCCGGAATGGACCTTAACGTCCTAGAGATATTATCTATGCCTGGTAACTCCTTATAAAATTCATTCTTCCTCTCTCTCTCTCTCTCTGTCTAGATTCTCTTCTCACAGCTACCCGCCTCAATCTTACACACAAACACATTAAGCGCACACATTGACATACACACACACTCACACTCTCTCTCTAACACACACACACACACACACACACACACACACACACACACACACACACACACACACACACACACACACACACACACACACACACACACACACACACACACACACACACACACACACACACACACACACACACACACACACACGCACACACACACACACACACACACACACAATAATACATATATTTGGAGCGTGATATAACTAAGACAACCCCGTAACACTATAAACAACATTCGCAAATTGAAAAAAAACCAAGTAAAAACAACAATAGAATAATTCGCCCAACAGAAAACGCAACATAGCACAAAATTCCCAGATGAGGTTATTTATTTATTTAATGTGGATTATCGTGATATTTACTTTAACCCTTTAAATATTCTGACGCATTCTGCCAGTTTATTACTTCTGCTAATATTGGACGCTTTTAGGCAGCTTAGGAAGGATCTGTGGGAATTATAAAGGTATATTCGAAAATTATGATGCATTCTGACAGTTTATTCTGGCTATCATTAAACACTTTTAGACATCTTAGGAAGGATCTGTGGGAATTATGAAGGCAAAGACTATCTCAATTAACCCTCTGACTTCCACATACCCTTATTAATCTAAATAAAATCGTCTAATAACAGCCAGAAAACGGAAAAGAAATGCGTAATCGGATCTTGAGAGGGTTAACTTAATGATTTTCTTCAGTATCATCCAATTGTAACCCCTTCAGTACCAGTGACATTCTTTTTCATTTTCAATTTAATTCAGCTTACATAGGACGTCTATAGTTTATTCGCTGTAAGTAGGCGAGAGATCATGACCTCTATCCTCTGTAACTCAAAAAGGGCTAGAACAAATTGGCTGCAAATTTCCACATCTATTCCTTGACTGACTCTTCCCAAATGGTAGAAATATTAGCTGGATTACTCTAGTTGTTTTTGAGTTCCAGAGGTTAGAGGTCATGATTTATCGCCTACTTACAGCGAATAGACTATAGTGATTAAATGACGACAGACTCTCTCAATACAGCCTTCTAGCTACCATATACCCTTCCAATGCTTCACAAAATCGTCTAATTGTAGCTGAAGGTGTTAAACTACAAAAACATATATTGTATTTTATCTAATGGCCATAGTTGTATCCTTGTTCCCTATCTTGGCTCTAATGTATTGGTGTTATCCATGTTCCCTATCTTGGCTCTAATGTATTGGTTTATCCTTGTTCCCTATCTTGGCTCTAATGTATTGGTTTATCCTTGTTCCCTATCTTGGCTCTAATGTATTGGTTTTATCCTTGTTCCCTATCTTGGCTCTAATGTATTGGTTTTATCCTTGTTCCCTATCTTGGCTCTAATGTATTGGTGTTATCCTTGTTTCCTATCTTCGCTCTAATGTATTGGTTTTATCCTTGTTCCCTATCTTCGCTCTAATGTATTGGTTTTATCCTTGTTCCCTATCTTCGCTCTAATGTATTGGTTTTATCCTTGTTCCCTATCTTCGCTCTAATGTATTGGTTTTATCCTTGTTCCCTATCTTCGCTCTAATGTATTGGTGTTATCCTGGTTCCCTATCTTGGCTCTAATGTATTGGTGTTATCCTGGTTCCCTATCTTGGCTCTAATGCATTGGTTTATCCATGTTCCCTATCTTGGCTCTAATGTATTGGTTTATCCTTGTTCCCTATCTTGGCTCTAATGTATTGGTTTTATCCTTGTTCCCTATCTTCGCTCTAATGTATTGGTTTTATCCTTGTTCCCTATCTTCGCTCTAATGTATTGGTTTTATCCTTGTTTCCTATCTTCGCTCTAATGTATTGGTTTTATCCTTGTTTCCTATCTTCGCTCTAATGTATTGGTTTTATCCTTGTTTCCTATCTTCGCTCTAATGTATTGGTATGTTTCCTATCCTAATGTTTGTTTATCCTTTTTCTTCGATCCTTGTTTCCTTCGCTCTATATGTATTGGTTTTTTGTTTCTTCGCTAATGTATGTAAGTTTGGTTTTATCCTTGTTTTTTGTCTTTCTAATAATTTATTTTGTCGTTATATTAATGTTTTTTTATTATGATTGTATTATTTTTTTTCTACATTTTTTTCATAATGCTTGTTTCATATCTTCAATCCCAAAGCAATTTTAACCTTGTTTCCTTTTCGCCTAATGTATATTTAAACGTTATATATATATATATATATATTGTTATATTATAATTAAAGATTATAATTTTAATATTATTTATTTTTTTAGTTTAATGACATATTATTTGTCCTAATATATATTGCACACTATAAACCTATTTATTTTAAATTTTTTATTGTGTATTTGTTTATATATATATTTATTTTCCTCCTGGGCTTCATCCAATTTAGCTTATCCTCTCTCCTCGGTGGCAACGGTATTATTTAACATTTTTTGCAATCTATTTCCTTTTTCGGGCTTATCCTATTTTCTGTCGCATGTACACACACACACAGCCTAGTAGGTAGAGCTCTCGTCTCACACACGAGGGGTCGGGGGTTCAATCCCCGGCCGGGCGGAGACAAATTGGGCTTGTCTCCTTTCATGTGTTAGCCTCAGTTCACCTAGCTGTAAATAGGTACCTGGAATAAGTGGACGACGTTGTGACGTCCCATCTGGGGTTGGCAAAAATGGTACAAGGCGAGATGGGTATCATATGGTTCACCTAAGCTGATGGCTACCTAAGCCTTCGGGCGAGACGGTACCGTCTATGGTGAGAATGGTACCATACAGATCCACCCTAAGCCTTCGTTTCCGATGTCGCCAATTGGCTAAAAATACAGACTACACACACATCCACAGCCATTCCAACGATACATATAACACCTACACATATAGGAGGCGGGAAATAACGAGCATGCTCACTCCCGCAATACAACTAGAGTAAGTAAGTACACACACATATACATACGCACGCACACACACAATATGACACACACACACGAGACACCAGCTGACTCGAGAGGAAGCGGTCCACAGGCTCCAGCTGATTTCTACTTACATGGTTGAAGGCGGGAGTGAGCTATAATCTATCTCTTATTCATATGTAAAGGGGACTCCAGGGATTAGGATGGTGATAAAAAACAAGTAAACTTCGGCTGGCAAGTGGGAAATTAGTGACTAATACTAGAGGGTGTGAGTGAATCATCCGAAGAGACCGCACAATATTGTTGTTTCGGCGCGGGAAGTTCTCGGCTCAGTATGGTGGGTAAAAGTATATTATGTCATAATTATGTAAGTGTATTACCCAGCACAAGAGGCAAGATATTTGGTTCCAGCTACAAGAGGAAATAGGTGGGGAAGATGGTTAATGAAGGTGACGAGGGGGCTGAGGAAGAGAGGGGTGATAAAGGCGGGAGTGACGAATCGATGGGAGAGCCGGATTTTCCCGGTTTCATGAAAACATGGACAGCTAAGGACACTGGAAAATTTTGCTACATGCTATTGAACAAAATCAAGAACTTGGAGAACCGAGTGACCGGCTTGGAGATAGTTAAGAAGGAAATTGTTACAGAGAATGGTGAGTTGAAGAACAGGTTGGAGTTAGTGGAGAGAGAAAAGGCAGTGATAATGACTGGGCTAGACACCAGTATCTCTGAAGGTAAAAATGCTTGGGGCATGACTAGAGACCAAGTGGTAAAAGATTTAGACAGTGTAAGGACGGCAAACAGTGACGAATTCAGGAAGATATTGGATGAACAGAAACAGCAAGATGTTAGGATAAAGGACCAGGTAAAAAGTATGGTTAAGCAAGGCATCCACGAAAACTCTCAGGCCATCCAGGAAGAAAGTCGTAGGGCTAACTGCCTCATAATATCAGGGGTGGAAGAAAAGAAAAGGAGGAACTAGACTGAACAAAACGAAGAGAGAAGGATGAAGGTCGCATCAACAAGATTCTGGAATCTATTAAGGATGAGAAGGACACCTGGAAGGAGGAAATATCAGACATGTTTAGGCTGGGAAAATATACAATGGAATACAATAGACTGGTAAAAATCGAATTTAAGTCAAGAAGGACATGTGATGAAATCATGGCAGTAGCGGCTAGGCTAAAAGGGTTAGAGGGTAGGGACAAAATCTACATCAGGCGGGACATACCAGAAGAAGAGAGAAAGAAGGAGGCTGAACTAAGGAAAACCGCCAAAGAGGAAAATAGCAAGAGGACAGAACAAGAAAAGAATAATTTCTTTTACGGAGTAAGAAAGGGGAAGATTATGAAACTTTCGGTAAAGAGCAACTAAAAGAAAAAGAGGGTAGGGAACAGACCGCCGCAGATAAGGCACTTGGAGCAGGTAATGGGGGACTAGAAAGTATAAGGATTCTATATAGCAATGTCGATGGGCTAATCTCTAAAAAATTAGAACTAACAGACTTACTCAATACTAAGAAACCAGAAATAGTATGTCTCACTGAGACAAAACTAAGAGAGGAACTTGATATAAATCTGCTAGGATGGTCTGAATACAGGATTTGGAGGAGGGACAGAAAACTTCGACATGGAGGTGGAGTGTGCATCCTTACTAGGAAAGATTTGATTGTGTCTGAGATAAAACTAGAAACTTCAACAGCAGAAGTTTTAGCACTAGAAATTGGTGGAAACGAAAAAATAGTGGTGATAGTAGCGTATGTACCTCCCAAGACGAAGACATGGAGTAAGGAGGAGCATAGCCAAATGCATAAGGAAACAATTAGTGTGCTAGAAAATATCTTAGCTTCAAAGGATGAAATAGTCATGTGTGGGGACTTTAACTGCAAGGAAGTGAATTGGGAAGAAATTGAACCCGGAACAGGAGAGGAAAGTTGGGGCTATGAATTTTTAAGTATGGCCATGGAAAATTCTATATACCAACATGTCAAAGAGTCAACAAGAGTAAGGGGAAGTGATCAACCAGCTAGATTGGACCTTCTCTTCACAAGAAGAGAGGAGGAGGTTGAAAGTATTCAGTACCTATGCCCACTAGTAAAAAGCGACCATGCAGTTCTCTACATAGACCTACTATTGAAGCATAATCTACCCAAGGAAAGGGAAAAGCACAAGGAAAATTACTGGATGTATTCCAGAACCGATTTCGCAGGACTACGGGAT
This sequence comes from Paralithodes platypus, assembly GCA_032716605.1. NCBI lineage: Eukaryota > Metazoa > Arthropoda > Malacostraca > Decapoda > Lithodidae > Paralithodes > Paralithodes platypus. The sequence continues at coordinate 6,489 of JAVRFV010002277.1, forward strand.
TTTTTCAAGTCACAAAATTGGGATCAGGTGTTATCTGAAAGTGAGGTAGACAAAAAACTCAAGGCATTCATGGAGATCTATGATACTGGTATAAAAACTTTTGTCCCAAAGTACATTAATAACAGAAAAAAAGGAAATCGCAAAGAATGGTTTAACCGCGAATGTAGGCTAGCACAGGAAGCAAAAAACAAAGCCTGGAAAAAGATGAGAAACTGGGATTCGGAAGATAACATGCAAAAGTATAAAGAGGAGAGAAACAAATACACAGAAATGAGGAGGAGGTCAGAGGCAAACCATGAGAAAGGGATAGTGGAGAACTATGAAAAGATTCCAAAAATGTTTTTCAAGTTTGTAAACGGCAAAAGGAAGATAAAAACCACAATCGTAGAGATTAAAAGTGGAAACAGAATCATAGAAGAGGATACAGAAATTGCGGAAGAACTAAATAGAAATTTTGCATCAGTATTTACAAAAGAAGGAGAATTCATTGCACCAGAAACCAATGAGATAGGTACAGAGGAAATGCCGGAAGTCACATTTAACAGAGCAGAGCTCATAGACATAATGAGTAAGGTGGATCCAAACAAAGCCGCCAGACCGGACGGAGTATCAGGCTGGAATATAAAAGAAAATGCCAAGGAACTGAGTATACCATTATATGATTATAATGACCAAATCATTGGACACAGGAATAGTACCTACAGAATGGAAAAGAGCAAACATTATTCCTATATTTAAGGGAGGAAGCAGAGATTAACCACTGAACTATAGACCTGTATCACTATTGAGCATCCTCATGAAGATTCTGGAAGGATTAATAAGGGACAAATGGGTGAACTACCTGGAATCCAAAAAATTTAATTACTGACCGACAATTTGGATTCAGAGGAGGCAGATCATGTGTAAGCAACTTGTTGAGTTTTTACTCTAGAGTAATAGACACAGTGGACCAGAGGGAAGGATGGGTAGACTGTGCCTACCTAGACTTTAAAAAGGCATTTGACAAAGTTCCACACAAGAGATTGCTGTGGAAATTAAAACATGAGGGAAAAGTAGGAGACAAACTGCTGAAATGGATGGAGAGCTACCTTAGCGGAAGACAGATGAGAACAACAGCAAGGGGGAAATCGTCAAACTGGACTCAAATTACGAGTGGAGTACCACAAGGATCTGTCCTAGCCCCAATCATGTTTCTAATATTTGTAAATGACTTACCTGAGGGACTAACAAGCTACATGAGCATGTTTGCGGACGATGCTAAGCTGCTTAAAACGATCAGAACCCAGGAGGATTTCCTTGAGCTCCAAGCAGATTTGCAAAAGATCCATGAATGGAGCATCAAATGGAATATGGAGTTCAATGCAGGGAAATGTAAGACTCTAGAAATGGGTAAAAGCAAGTACAGACCTAGAAAAGATTATAAACTAGGAAACTAAGTGATTCCCAAAGCAGAAAAGGAGAAAGACTTGGGGATAGAATTTAGGGATAACATGTCTCCAGAAAGCCACGTAAGTAAGATAGTGAGAGAATCACTAGCACTATTGGCAAATATCAGGATGTTTTTCAATTATCTTAATGAAAACACCATTAAACAAATAATAACGGCAATAATAAGACCCAGGATGGAATATGCATCTGTAACTCAATCCCACCCCTACTCTGTGCAACTCTCCAACCCAAGAGTGAAACGTTACTCTCAAACTTTCTTCTACTCAACAGCTGAGCTCTGGAACTCTCTCCCAGAATCAGTCTTTCCCTCTTCCTATGACTTAAATTGCTTCAAACTCCGTGTGTCCAGGCATTTTGGCTCGAACGTCCCTTGATTTTGGCCCTGTCACTCTTTCAACTATGGGGGAGGCACTCGCTATAGGCAGTTATGCCTTTTGCCTCCCTCAATCACATAGAAAAAAAAAAAAAAAAAAAAAAAGTGTGGTCCCCTCACATGAAGAAACATATCCACAAAATTGAGAGGGTACAGAGAGCAGCTACGAGGATGATCTCAGGTTTGAACAATTTGGAGTACCGGTACCAAGAGAGGCTCGAGAGATTGAATCTACCTATGCTGGAACAGAGAAGGAAACGAGGACAGCAAATTCAGATATACAAATGTGTTAGAGGTATTGACAAAATCGACCAAGAAAACTTCATAGAGAGGGATGGAGGTGAGAGAACAAGAGGTCACAGCTACAAACTGAAAGTGCCTAATAGTAAATCTGATCTGAAAAGTAAAAGATTTCCTACCAACTCGATTAGTGGGTGGAACAAATTGCCAGCCGAAGTAGTGTCTGCACCATCAGTGCATAGTTTCAAAGCACGGTATGACAAACATATCTTAGGAGGCGGGAATTAACGAGCATGCTCACTCCCGCAAATACAACTAGTGTAAGTACAACTAGTGTAAGTACACACACAAGACGAAGCAGAAGCAGAATAAAAAATGGAAGAAAGAAAACAGAACAAAGATGACGACGACAATACCATTCAAGTGTCGATTTCTTCCTGTGCGAGCGATAGCGAGCCTGCAACTACAAGAAAACGGCCTTTAGCGGACACATATTTACCAAAAAATTTAAAAATCTAGCTTGAAAGGGGTCTGGGTAGGCATTTTGCTTTAGTTTGAAGAATGTCTGGGGAAGGCATTTTTGTTAGCCTAGGGGACAAACTAAAATACATTGCACGAAATTGGCAAAAACAAGCAAAATTCACAATACCGGTACTAATTAAACCAAATATCATAATAACCCCCAAAACGCCGGCCCGGGTAGTGTTAAAGTCTAGTGTCTAAAGGGAAGGAGTAGACATTTATTGCAGACAAAAAATAAAATAAAGAAAACAGATAAAGAAAAGTAATTATAAAAGTTGTGATGATGTGTGGTGTGAGAGAGAGCGAGCGAGCCTTCATCTTTGCTATCCTTTCCTTCCACTTTCTCTTAGGGTTGCTATCTCTATTAGGATTAAGTCCTGGCCACCTCGCAGCGACCGTAAGATCTGTGTGGCCAGTGTATATATGTAAATCTATGTATCTCTCTCTATATATATTATGTATCCATCATATATCTCTCGCTCTCTCTAGTCAGATTATTTATGATTGTGTCACGAACATCTGACGATGCCACACACACACACACACACACACACACACAAAGACACACACACACACACAAAGACACACACAGCCCGTAGCCTAGTAGGTAGAGCTCTCGTCTCACACACGAGGGGTCGGGGGTCCAATCCCCGGCCGGGCGGAGACAAATTGGGCTTGTCTCCTTTCATGTGTTAGCCTCAGTTCACCTAGCTGTAAATAGGTACCTGGAATAAGTGGACGACGTTGTGACGTCCCATCTGGGGTTGGCAAAAATGGTACAAGGCGAGATGGGTATCATATGGTTCACCTAAGCTGATGGCTACCTAAGCCTTCGGGCGAGATGGTACCGTCTATAGTGAGAATGGTACCATACAGATCCACCCTAAGCCTTCGTTTCCGATGTCGCCAATTGGCTAAAATACAGACTACACACACATCCACAGCCATTCCAACAATACATAAAACACTTAACATGCATTTCACGCAATACATTCCCAGTTAAGGAGGCGCGATAATAATGAGCTTAGCTCGCATTGCGTGGATTCCCCTTGACGAACAAAGTAACTGAGTAACTGAGTAACCCACACAGGCATTTCAGCACGCACATGTCCAGTTACATACACGCACACAAGCATCTCAACACGCTCATGGCCAGTCACTCACACAAACATACACACACATACAGACATAAGCACAAACTGATATCGCAGTAAACTTACACACATTATATAATACTGTATACAACACCCGAATTTGCGTAGTAGTAGCAAGTCTAAAAATACGTCACTATAGTCGATTTTTGTCTTCAGCTGAGGGTAAATTGTCATGTTTCTATCTTTGTCACTCGGCTATAAGGTAGATTTGGTAGCGAAAGATGATGGTTATTCTGAAAATTTGGCATTAATACGACACACAGCCATAGTAGTTTCATATATTTCCATTAAGTATCGAGAAATCAGCTAATAAGAGATTCAATTTACGATCAGCTGGACACAAATGAGAGTATAGCACTATAACCTACAGACCCATGGCAACAGTACCGTCGAACCTAACCTCTATTGACCACCTGCCCGTTTCAGGCTATAGGGAAGTTGGAATCGTAATCATCGAAATATATCAAGGACGCAAGTATATGATGGATACAAAGTGTGTTGCAATAGTTTTTACGTATCATTTATATATGCAATACAAGACTATTTTAGCTGGTTATTCCGCTAAATATCAATGTTTACGGCTCCAACTTCCTTATAGCTTGAAACTTGGGCTATGAACACTGAAAAACTGTTCATGATAAAATTAAGTATATCTGTTATCAAACCTCTCTTTTTCCGTCTCCTCTCTCTCTCTCTCTCTCTCTCTCTCTCTCTTTCTTTCCGCCCTTCAGATTCATTCTCATAGTGTAACGAAAATCCCCGCTGAGTCCGACGTTGGTACACACACACACATATATATATATATATATATATATATATATATATATATATATATATATATATATATATATATACTGTATATATTACACATAACCAGCAGGCTGGTCTAGTAGAGAGCGTTATGCCTTCCTATCCAGGAGGCCAGTGTTCGCGCCCGCTCAAGTATGAAGGTGTTATTACTAGCCCTGGTTGATTACCGTCTCCCTTGAGCAAGGGGATGGGTAATGGTCTTTGTTGGCTGTTACAGAGCTATTGAATCTCGGAGCGGAGGCTACACAGAAATTTAATTTCTGTTTTTTTACTATTATTATACGATATGAAATTAGGAAGGGTTAATGGAAGTGATTGGGTTCATTGAGACAGTCATTACTCTTATAATTCTCACAGATCCTCCTTAATTGAAAAAATCGTCTAGTGATAGCCAGAATAAACTGTCAAAATGCGTGACAATCTTGAAAGGGTTAAGAGTACCGTACTTACGTGCATCCAATTACTGATGTTAGCTCTCCCATCTCCTCATAAACTCTCGTCTTACCTGCAGAAAAATAGAATAGATATAAGCAAGGTATATATTGTTACAACCTCATCTTACCTGCAGAAAAATATAGAATAAACACATAATCATGGTATATTTGATTTCAGCCTCATCTGACCTGTAGAAAACATAAAGAATATACACATAATCATGGTATATAATATTGCAGCATCATCTGACCTGTAGAAACACAGAATGACTATAAGCATGGTTACCGTATAATGCATATTGTAAGTCTAATCTTACTGTAGACAAAAACATAAACATAAGCTTGGTATATAATACAATATAATACAATATTGTTACAGCCTCATCTTACCTATAGAAAAAACATATATTATATAAGGATGGTATATATTGGTACAGCCTCATCTTACCTGTAGAACAAAAAATCAAACTAAAAACATGGAATATTTTGTTACAATTTCAAGCATACAAAATTTGCATCATCATATTATGTGTTAACCATTTTAGTATGTGGACGCTATTCATCATATTATGTGTTAACCATTTTAGTATGTGGACGCTATTCTTCATATTATGTGTTAACCATTTTAGTATGTGGACGCTATTCTTCATATTATGTGTTAACCATTTTAGTATGTGGACGCTATTCTTCATATTATGTGTTAACCATTTTAGTAAGTGGACGCTATTCTTCATATTATGTGTTAACCATTTTAGTATGTGGATGCTATTCTTCATATTATGTGTTAACCATTTTAGTATGTGGACCCCTCTCAGCCCCAGCCACACCTACTGGGGTTGTCTACACCAGTGTGCAGATATTATCTGGAAAGAAGGTGCTACTTTGGTCAAAAGGGCGAATATAATGGGAAGTCATGTAGATTTGCTCATCCCAAAATTTGCAACAACCTAACCAGTCATGGAAAATGTAGATTTGGTGAAATCTGCAAATACCACCACCCATCCCTTTGCAAGACATCACTTGAGAAAAAGACCTGCTACAATATGAAATGCCCAGCTTTTCATATTAAAGGGACTTGGGGATATGCTAGACCTAACACGAATGGTAGCCAAAAAAACTCTCTAGCTATGCGAGGACGAGACAGAGAAAAAAGACAAGGAGGGAAATGGCAGATGAAGATGAAGAGACTGAGGGAGATGGAAGAGCACATAGAACACCTCGAGCACCTCCTGGCCTCCCAAGAGTGGCAAATACATCCCGAAGACTATTAGGTGCACATAGTACTCCAAACAATCCCTCCCCAATCTTGTTTGCAAAATTTATCCAAGGCCTAAAAAATAGAACCACGAACAAAGCACCATTTATTAGGGGCCTATTTATTAGGGGCCTGCTAGAAGAAGGAAACGCTATATTTGCGGCTCTCACAGAAACTCATATTAAAGATCAGGAAGATAGTGAGGTATGGATTCCTGGTTACAACCTACATAGGGCAGACAGAACGCATAGATAACATGGAGGTGTAGTCTTATACATTCGTGACTCACTGATATGTACTGAATTCCTAAATAACAGTAATGAAGTGGTGGAAATACTTGGAGTTAAAATAGAATCCCTAAATTTAGCAGTTATTGTTACATACAGGCCTCCAGACTCATCCCTAGCAGAATTCAAAACCCTGGGGAAACCCTGGGGAACCCAACACCAAATATTATATGGCTAGGAGACTTTAACCTACCAAACATTAAATGGAGACAACTAGAAAACCAGGTAGTGGCAAATAACACCGGAGAAACAAATACAAATACGAGAGAGCTTTTTGAACTTTGCGATTTTTTTAGTCTTACCCAGCATATTGCTCAACCCACACGGGAAAACAATATCTTAGACCTGGTCTTCACTAACTATGACTCTAGTACACAGCATTTTCATATCGGACACAACATACTCAGATCATAAATTAATTGAGATCAAAACAACCTTAGCAAGTGTACAGACAACCCCAGAATCGAGAACAAAAACCGGCCCCTTCAGTAAATTTAACTTCAATAACAAAAACATTAGGTGGGAAGAGGTAAATCAAGAAATGGAGGAAATAGACTGGGAAGATTTAATTAATAACCTGACACCAGCAGAATATCTAGTCCTAATAACAGAAACAATGACTCAAATATGTAGCCACCATATACCTGCAAGACAAACAAGCAAACAAGATCGAGAAAGGAGGAGGCTGTACAGAAGAAGAAAATTACTCGCACAAAGACGCACACATCAAAATCTACAGGATAGGCAAAAGGCCAAAATAGATAGAGAAATTGTGGAAATTGAACAAAGGCTAAGCATATCATATGAACTACAACATATGGAAGAGGAGAGGAAAGCTATTGCAGGTATAAAGGAAAATTCCAAATACTTCTTTTCATACGCCAAACAAAAGGCTAAAACAACATCAAACATCGGCCCACTGAGCAAAGGGGACGGCTCTTTCACAGGGGACAAAAAGGAAATGAGCGAACTCTTAAGCAGGCAGTATAAAATGGCATTCAGTGAGCCTGATGAAACAAAAGTCATCAGAGACCAAAATATATTTTTCATGGAAACCTCCCCCACAGAAACCCCCCAGATGCTGGATATTGATTTCGGTCCAAAAGACATAGAAGAGGCCATTTCCAACATGCCATCCCACTCAGCACCAGGCCCGGACTCATGGAATTCGATCCTAATGAAGAAATGTAAGGAAAACCTCTCAAAATCCTTGGCTATAATGTGGAGAAGGAGTCTAGACACTGGTGACATACCAGATAGCTTGAAAAACGCAATAATTGCCCCACTGCATGAAGGAGGGAGTAAAGCACTACCAAAAAACTACCGCCCGGTAGCTCTAACCTCTCACATCATTAAAGTTTTCCAGCGAGTCCTGCGAAGCAATATTTCAACATTCATGGAGGCAAATGAACTACACAACACCGGTTAACATTGGTTCAGAGCGGGAAGATCATGTCTCTCACAACTTTTGGAACACTATGACAAAATTCTTAAAGCGCTAGAAGAAAAGAAAAACGTGGATGTCATTTACACCGATTTTGCTAAGGCATTTGATAAATGTGACCATGGTATAATAGCCCACAAACTGAAAGAAAAAGGTATAACTGGGAAAATCGGACGGTGGATATACAATTTCCTCGTAAACCGAAAACAATCAGTAGCAGTAAACCAAGTCACATGTGAGCCTTCGGATGTCAAAAGCTCAGTGCCCCAAGGAACAGTGCTAGCGCCCCTTCTGTTCCTCATACTAATTTGCGACATAGATACCAACACCAGACACAGTACGGTGTCGTCTTTTGCTGATGACACAAAATTAAGCAAGATAGTAAACACACAAGAGGACACGGGCCGACTGCAGGAAGACATGAATGTAGTGTTCCAGTGGACCAGGGAAAACAACATGCAATTCAATGAAGAAAAATTCCAATTAATACGGTACGGAGATAATAATGGTGTTAAAGAAATTACAAATTACTTAACAGAATCTAACCACATAATAGAACGGAAAGACAGTGTGAATGACCTTGGGGTATTAATGTCTGAAAATATGGGTTTCAAAGTACATAACCAGGTCAAAGTTGCGGCTGCGAAACGTCTTAACGGGTTGGATTCTGCGTACTTTTAAAACACGCGGTGAATTACCTATGATAACGCTCTTCAAATCTCTAGTGCTACCGCAGCTTGAATACTGTAGCGTATTAACATCCCCATACAAAGCAGGTGAAATAAATGACGTAGAGAATGTACAAAGAAATTTCACTTCGCATATAAGTTCGATAAAACAGCTACACTATTGGGAGCGTTTAAGAGCACTGAATCTGTACTCGCTGGAACGTAGAAGAGAACGTTACCGTACCTAATAATATACACGTGGAAAAGCGCAGAGGGTTTAGTACCAAACCACACAATTTTATCTCGAATGTGGGTAATAAAAATACCCCCAAGACCCCCATTCGAGATAAAATTGTGTATCTTTCGGTAGAGAGAGAAAACAAAAAGTGTCTCTAAAATTGCAGACTCGCTTTCGCTTGCCAAGAAAAATATTAGACTTCTAATTGTCACAGAAGGTCTTAAACGTGACAAAACAATGGAACTAATGGTCACCAATGCGCCAAAATAATGAGGCTAAACAAGAGGGAGAAGGGACCGTACAGGCATTAATGTTTGACTGATTTCTAAACACACACACACAAGATTCGGTTCATTACAGCAAGCCTACTTCAACAACTAACTTTATTAATTCTCTCTCTCTCTCAACCCTTGCCTTACTTTTTTTTGTCTTTCTATATTCCAACTACTCCCTCTCGGGCATAGGCTGAGAGCCTTTATACTACACCGCAGAGCACGGAGAGGCCCATGAGGTCTTGTTCCAGTCTAGGGAGTGAGACATGCGAAGCACCCCGGCTCGAAGCAACTCCATCTCTGAAGCCGCTCCGTCTCCGCGCTTCACCGTCTCATCCCCCACACTCGGACCCTCACTCTCAGAATGCCACCTATTGAGCAATTAACTCACTAGGCATTGCCCCCCTGTAACATATTTTGAATATGGGAATATTCATACAATGCTATTTAATCAGGGAACAATGAGGGAATTTTTTTGGCATTTCGGTGTGCTGTGGTAATGCACTGAAACTAGGTACAGCACAAATTCCATCCCAATACTATCTTCCCATTGACATATTGGGATTCGAACCCAGGTCCATTGGATTAACAGTCCAGTGGCAAGACCACTCTGCCACACCTCCAAACTCAGTTATAGTGTCCTTTACTCACTCTCACTCTCTCTCTCTCTCACACACACACACGCGCGCGCACACACGCGCGCGCACACACGCGCACACACACACACACACAAGCACACATTCAACACTCACAAAGCATTGTATTTCCCATTCAAACAATTCCTAAACTTCCAAGTCTGCATCTCTCTCTCTCTCTCTCTCACATACACAGCAGTATACACACATACACATACATTCATACACACACATACATACAGATACATTCATAGACACTCAAACATACATTCAGAATATGCAACGAATGTTCGTTTCCATTATAACAATTCTCTCAAATCTTCTTTCTATTATGGTTCAAGTCCCTATACTGTAAGCCTGTTTTCCACACACACACACACACACACACATACACACGCTTAAATTCCTTGCATATTTTCATACTCTTACAACGATTTCTTTACTAACTCTAACTCTAACTCGCTCTCACTAGCTCTCTCTTTCGCACACGAGAGAACCACACAAAAATGTCCTTTACCATTCAGACTATACTGTAAATTCCAGCTTTATTGTGTCAAACATTTAATTTACTTTACCATTCTGACCACTGTTAATTCCAACCCAATGATGTTCCAAAAATAACCAAGTCCAGACAATCCTACCTCACCCCCCCCCCTCTCTCTCTCTCTCTCTTTCTCTCACTCGGCTTCCCCGAGATGTCATAGACTGCAGCACCGTTATTCATTTAAACTTCGCCTAGACAAATATCTCGCATCAAACCCGCGACTGACAGGGCAGTAGTTCCCTTTCCAATGTTCTCTTACCCACTCTAAACCACTGTTTGGACACTTGATCCTCGGTGTTTTGGAGGACAAGCAGCCTAGAAGAGTCACTAGATATGTTGTTGCTTGATTTCCTTTGTACTCTCTCTCTCACACACATACACACACACATAAACTCACAGAGCCTTAGCCGACTTAATCCCGGCTAAACTAAAGGATTAAACAGGTGCTCTTTCTAACTCACACACACTTACTCACTCACACTCGCACTTGCACTCGCTCACTCTCTCTCTCATTATTTTTCTAGTTTCCTCCCTAGACCTCCATCAAATTAAAAAAAAAACATCCATTAGATCCCCCTTCTAGATTAATTTGTACATTTTTCAGTAGAAAAATTTCCCGGCCAAAAGCCGGTTCTTCCAACATTACAGGCTCACTATCGTTCGCCAGGGAAAAAATCGACACCTAAATAGCACGAAAGGTCTAAATATTGACAAAGAAATGGGGCAAAAGGTCTTAAAATTGACTAACTCATGGGGCAAACATCTTAACATCTGAAAACTAATGGGGCTAAACATGAGGGAGAAAGTGGTCCAGAAAACCGTCCCATTTCCCCTTAATTAAGTACTGACCACTTCGTTTTGATCGTGGAGCTCAACCCGGATGACCACACCTCGGTAAAGTCTCTGGAATATTAAGGGGGGATGGTTCACTTTTTTCTGCCTCGGCAACTTTCTCCTCCAAAACCTCGATCCTTTTTTTCCGGTTTTCCAATTCCTCGTCGCTATTCCTTTCCCTCGCTTCTGCTTCTACCCTTGCTTCCTTTTCCAAGGACAACATATGCTGGAGTCCTTCCATATCCTTCATTACACCATTGAGAGCGCTATCACTCTTATCTGCCAGGTATTTAGCGTCTCTAAGGCCTTCTTCTATAATGTTATTATGTACTACTAAACGTTCAATGTCCTTATCTTTCTCACACCTTTCCGTCACCAACAGGGATTCGACTCTAGTCAACTTGTCTTCGGTCCGCTTAAGATCTGTTTACCTCGGAAATGTCCCGGACCAAACCTTCCACATGTTCCCTCTCGTCCCTCAACTGTTCCTGCAAGTGTCACACTATGCCGAATTAAGTGCCGACGCTCCATGACTTAAGGAGTGCTCCTGACGAGCGGCGCCTATAGGAGTTAGGGCGGCGATGGACAGCCACCCTGTCACACTTGACCGCGACCGAGGCAAACCTCAGAGGCGAGGTTTTTGTGTGTGGGGGTTATTATGCTTTAGATCTAGGGAGGAAACTAAAAACATAATAAAAAGATCCATAAATGAGCAAGTAAATACGCCCATCTCCCCTTAATTAAGTGGTTCTTTGAGTAATTGGTAAAACAAGGCCATCTATTGTTAACCCTTTCAGTACCGGTGACGTCTTTCTCGTTATAGTCTGGCAACTATTCGGTTATTGTATTATGCTTACGAAGGGCCTGTAACAATCACAAGACCTCCATTCCTCTCATTTATCTCTCTTAACTCCCACAGACCGTATGGTAAAACCATATTTTGGATCTAAAATCATAACTATTGCACAAATTCAAAACATATTTTTTGACTGATGTTCGCATTCACCCAACAAATGTTCGTGTGAATTATTATGAGCCGGCAGCCATGTGTAATTTCGTGAAACGATCGGACGCCGGCCCTTTAGTCTCTCAGAAACCACCATACAGCCAACATCTCCACCCCCGGCTCTGACTCAACCCATAGTTCACCATGTGCTACAATTATTAAATCTATATCAACAGTCCTACATTATCAGTCCTCTAAGCTAAGTTCATTGTATCGATATTGTATTATGTGAACATTCCTACATGTCATGCAATTGAATTAGCCGTGTGTGGGGGACTGGATTACACCCATTGAATGCTTCGTTGGTAATTATTATATAACTATTTGTTGGGATATTTTCATGTACCAGTGATATGCAATTTAACCTCTTTATCTAAATTCCCGACACTCTCAGTCTTTCTTCTATTCAACAGCTGATCTGATGTGGCGGCGTCTACGCCGTGGGGCCACCTCCCGAGGCTGCCAACCGCGGATGGCTGCCGACCCTCCACGGCCGAAGACAAAATCAACGACCAGTGGAGGAAAACCGGATGCCGGCCGCGGGGAGCAGTTTCGGGAGCCAAACCGTCACAACCATCCCCTGCCCCCTCCCTGGGGGCACGGGTCCTTGGAGCGGCTTCGGTCGCGCCGGGAATTTCCACACCTCTCACACCACACACATCACACAGTTTTTCCTACACCGAGAAATGACTCTCCGGCTGTCATTTCTCGAAGACTTCTTCTAGCCGGAGACATTGAGAGCAACCCAGGACCCACGTACACATACATATGTCCAACTTGCTCAAAACCCATCACTTCGAGTCGCCATACTAAGGGTTCAGTTCTCTGCAATTCATGCGGGAACTGGACCCACTTCACCTGCACAACACTTGCCTCCAAGAAACACTACACAAACACCTGGACCTGTTCCTCATGCCCCTCCCTCTCCCAGTCAAATCCCTCACCTAAAACCCGTCCACCTCTCCTCCCCAGCCCACCTAACCTTCCCATATCATCCACTCCCCCCCCTAAAACCCGTCCACCTCTCCTCCCTAACCCACCTAACCTTCCCATACCATCCACATCCTCAACTCAACACACCACACCCCATCCTAATCCATTCCAACCCCCATCTCCTGCCCCACCCCCACCTCACCCATCCCAACCCCCAGCCCCTCCCTCACCCCCACCACCACCCCATCCTCGTGCAGCAGCACCCAACATACATCGTGCACATAACATTAACATTCTTCAACTGAACATAGATGGCATCAACACAAAGAAACACGAACTCTCACACTTCATCAAACAACACAACATACACATTGCCATCTTACAAGAAACAAAACTCCGCACAACACAAAAAACACCCACATTTCATAATTTCACCACCATCAGACAAGACCGGGCTGTCGGCGGGGGCGGTGGACTCATCACCCTGGTACACAAAGAAATATCATACATAGTAACCAGTGTACAAACCAAATCCCTCCTCCCCCCAAATGATAACACAACAGAAATACAATCAATTAAAATACGCACTGGCAACAACTCCAACATAACCATCATAAACACATACATCCCTCCCCAAACATCCCCTACAGTACCAAATGAATACAGACCACACTTACAACACATCACAAACACCCCACACATCATCCTGGGTGGTGACTTCAACGCCAAGACGTCGGCCTGGTTTGTCGACAACCCCAACACAGACAGAGGGCTGGTACTACAAAACCAAACCGATAACCTCATCATCCTTAACGACATCCATCAACATACCCATATTCCTCACCAAGCCCTCTATAACCCATCATCTCCTGACATCACCTTTTGCTCCCCAGAACTCGCCCCCACAACATCCTGGAGGGTGGTCAGAACCTTAGGCTCTGACCACCTCCCGATCATTATCACCACCAAAACCAGACTCACCCCAGCTAGCCACAAACACACATACACCAATTATAAAAGAGCTAACTGGGAAGCATTCACAAATGAGACAGAACAACACTTCACAACTCTAAACAGTACACCCATCACTAACATCAACAATGCTGTACACATACTCAATAAAACGATCCAAAACGCTGACAAGAAACACATTCCAAGAGGTAACAGGAAAAGACACAACCCCAACTTCACACCAGAAATTCAAAACCTCATCAGACAACGCGACATACTGAAACACTCCCCAGCACCCCACACACAAGACATCACACAACAAATTCAAGCACTCAACACCCAAACTAACAACAAAATACAAGAACAACAAAAACTAAATTGGAATAACTTCCTACAAACACTTGATCACAAAACAAACCCCAAAAAACTCTACAAAACACTAAACAGCATCACACTTTCCAACAGCAACACAACACAATCACATGCTGCAATCACAACAACAGACTCTACTCCTTCATGTAAACAACAAGCAAACACTCTCATCAATCACTTTTCACATGTCAGCCACCTAAAACCTCACAAAGACGACCGACGTGTCATCCGACGTAAGAGACAATTCCCCACAGACCCTGACTATACACCCTTCACCAATCACCAGACAAAGCATATCATCAACAATCTCAAGCACTCACCCGCCTGTGGCCTAGACAACATAAGCAACATACACCTCAGACACCTGGGACCACAAGGCATACAAGCACTCACTAACATATCAAACTACAGCTATTCACACAACACAATACCAGACATTTGGAAGCATGGTATCATCATCACATTCCCCAAACCCAACAAAGACCCCACGCTACCCTCCTCGCACCGCCCCATCACACTTCTTTGCTCCCCCTCCAAAGTCATGGAACGCCTAGTATTACAACTAATTACACCTGACCTACCCCTAGCTCCAACACAACATGGCTTTAGGCCACTGCACTCCACAAACACTCTTCTCACAGACCTTACACAAAGAGCTTTCGACGGCATCAACTCAGCTAGACCACCACACAGATCACTATTAGCCACACTCGACATTAGTAAAGCCTTCGATGCCATCCCCCGCCACAACCTAACAAACAAAATCTACAACACAAACATGCACAACAACACAAAAAGGTGGCTGGCCAACTTCCTAGCAGGCAGATGTGCACACGTATCTTTTGCCGGTCAGTCATCTAAAATCAGAAACTTTCCAAACGGAGTCCCACAAGGATCCGTCCTATCGCCCGCACTCTTCAATCTGTACATGCACGATATAACTACACCCAATACGCCCCAAATAAACTTAGCCTCCTATGCAGATGACATAACACTCACATGCACACACCATGACCCAAAAAGAGCAACAGATCTCCTTCAACCCTATCTCAACACACTACATGGTTGGTGCACTACAAACAGACTTAATCTAGCCCCAGCCAAATCCACCGCAACCCTGCTCACAAGTTGGACAGGAGAACACGAATACATCCCTCAACTCACCATAAACAACACACCCCTAACACATACACACACACCCAAAATCCTAGGAGTAACATATGATACTCATATGACATTCAAACAGCACACCACAAACATTAAAAAGAAACTGACACCCAGACTTAACGCCCTCAGGTCACTTGCTCACACAAAATTTGGACACAACAAAGAAACTACCACCACAGTATATAAACAATACATAAGATCAGTGATGGAATACGCAAGCCCAGCCTGGGCTTCTAACCTAGCTGAAACACATCATAAGACCTTACAGACTATTCAAAACAAAGCCCTGAAGATCATTACAGGCTGCACAGCTACTTCACCCACAGATCACCTACATCAAGAAACCAAAATTCTCAAAGTCAAAGACCATCTGGACATGAGAGGCACTCAATTCCTGGCAGCAGCCTCCACGAACCAAGACCACCCACTAAACTACATGGCAACACACCCACAGACACCAAGAAATATCAAAACAACACCCAGCACACGGTATCACACACAATTATTGTCCTCTCTCCCTCCCTGCCCACCCCGAACCAACTTCCAGAAGCACATCCATACTCATATCTCTCACCGATCCATCCACTCACTCACAGACAACACGCAGCTGCATGCACGACCTCCCGAAATCCATCCTTCCGAATCCTCCCTTCCTCGCGAGGACAGAGTCCACCTGGCCAGGCTGAGATGCGGACACCATCCAGCTCTCCTGAGCTATCAGAAGAGACTGGATGACTCCGTTGTCGACGCCTGCCCGGGATGTAACACAGCACCCCATACCATTAAACACATCATAGAAGACTGCATTTCACACAACCACTTACGCCAACAACACAATCTACACTCAATGAGAGCTCTGTGGGAAAGCCCGATCGTGGCCATGTCCTTTCTCAGGGACTCGGGGCTGTTCGGCCAGGCAGCTTAGGGAACAACAACAACAACAGCTGATCTCTGGAACTCTCTCCCAAAATCAGTCTTTCCCTCCTTCTATGACTTAAATTGTTTCAAACTCCATGTGTCCAGGCATTTTGGCTCGAACGTCCCTTGATTTTGACCCTTCACTCGGGGAGGGTGCTGATGTTCAATTTAAGATTAAGAATGTGGGCCCTGGGTTCTGGGTAAATAGATAGGAAATCGCTGATATCCCAATCTTGCCACTTCACCGTGTTCCGACCAGCCGTCGTGTTATGTAGGTACAAAAAGAGGCCCACACAGCCGAGGGCTATTGTGAACAGAATTAACACGAAGACCTTCCCTTTACTTTCCTCGCCCATTGGCATATAAGGTCTATTTTGCTCTTTGGATTGCCCGACTGGTTTTTCGGGAGCACTTTGGCGTTGGCTGGGTGAATTTTCCCTAGCTGTTTCCTTCAAATTATTAGGCTCTTTGCAGGGCTGTGTATAGTCAGAGGGTTTGTTAGCACTTGGGGTTTTGCTGGGTGAATTTCCCTCTATCGTCCCCTTCACCTCAGGCCTTTTGTGGGGGCTTGTACGTTCGGGACCGAGGCGTTTGCTGGGTGACCTTCCCTCGGTGTTCTTGCCATCCTCCATCCCGGAATCTGTCTGTTATCCGTTACAAAGATCGCCACGTGCAAGTGGCACCGACTATTCCTTTGGAATAGTCCGTTCGGGACAGAGACATTTGGTGGGTGACTTTCCCCCGGTTTTCTTGCCATCCTCCATCCCCTCTTCTTTCATACTTGAATGGCTCTTCTTCGTCTCCTTCAAATCCTCTGGAATTAGCTCTACTTTCGGTCCTTCTACCGTCTTAGTCTCTTAAGAGTCCTCTAGAATTATCTCTACTTTCGGTCCTTCTACCTTCTTCGTCTCCTTCAAATCCTCTGGAATTATCTCTACCGTCTTAGTCTCCTAAGAGTCCTCTAGAATTATCTCTACTTTCGGTCCTTCTACCGTCTTCGTCTCCTACGAGGCCTCTGGAATTATTTCTACTATCGGTCCTTCTACCGTCTTCGTCTCCTAAGAGGCCTCTGGAATGATCTCTACTATCGGTCCTTCTTCTTCCTTCATGTCTGTCTTGATATTTTCCGCATTTCCTGTCAGGTCGGTACCGGAATGTTTTCCTGCACTCGACCCAGCAGGACTTTCTTCTTGTACCACTTGAGAGTAGTACTACATATCTGCAGGCGGCTGTACCTCGATTAATTAGTATTTGATTATCCCGTTATCGACCACCCACGGTTCGCCACGACACAATTATTCTACGAACTCGTCTATATTTATAACACTCCGGTACTGCTTGTAGCGGGTCTTATATTTTAGGACGATCTCGGTACTAAAATCCGACTTGGCTTTAATGACCTCGATGAGGTCATTGTGGAGGACTGTCATTTTCCAGAAGCCAATCACATCATCTCCCATGGCGCTGGGGAGGGTGTGCACATCATCGTACTACCATTCTCCCACGGCGATGGGGAGGGTGTGCTTGTATATGTCCTTCTTACAGTTGAGAGGGAGGCAGCACAATGGGAAGAGGCGCTTCCTCAGGTACACATGGACCTCTATCACAGGGTCATCATACCTAAATTACCAATTTTTTTTCTACCTACACCGCACCTCGCAAAATAGATTACATTACTTTCTCATAGGAGACTGGTATGCCATATTGGTTTTTTTCTGTATTTTTTACAAAACTTAATTGTATTGATAATCGCTTTGGGATATAAACAAATTCTTAGTTCACTACATGTATGCTGATCACGTGACTAACTAATACAGATAATATAAATACAGAGTATTAACCCCTTGAGGATCATGACGCGTTTTGACGGTATATTCTGGAGATATTAGACGATTTTATACAGCTTAGGAAGGATATGTGGCAATTAAAAGGGTAAAGACTAGCTCAATCAACTCTCTGACTTCCATATACCCATCATAATCTAAATAAAATCGTCTAATAATAGCCAGACAAACAGAACAGAAATGCGTATCGGAGCGTGAAAGGGTTAACAACGATTTAACTAGGAAAGCTATGGAATATTTTGTATGTATAATCACTTTGACATATTAAAATATTGCTAGTAAACTACAGGTATACAGATCACGTGACTATGCGTAACTTATACAGATAATATAAATACATATTAGGATAGATTTGATAGTAGATGATGGATGTAATGTCAGATAATATGATAGATGATTATGATATGATGTCATGTTAGATGAAAGATGTCATGTTAAATGTAAGATGTTATGTTAGATGTAAGATATAGTGTTAGATGAAAGATGTCATGTTAGATGATAGATATAGTGTTAGATGAAAGATGTCATGTTAGATGTAAGATGTCATGTTAGATGTAAGATGTCCTGTTAGATGTAAGATGTCATGTTAGATGTAAGATGTTATGTTAGATGTAAGATGTTATGTAAGATGTCATGTTAGATGTAACATGTTATGTTAGATGAAAGATGTCATGTTAGATGTAAGATGTTATGTTAGATGATAGATATAGTGTTAGATGTAAGATGTTATGTTAGATGTAAGATGTTATGTTAGATGTAAGATATAGTGTTAGATGAAAGATGTCATGTTAGATGATAGATATAGTGTTAGATGAAAGATGTCATGTTAGATGTAAGATGTGATGTAAGATGTCATGTTAGATGTAAGATGTCATGTTAGATGATAGATGTCCTGTTCGATGTAAGATGTCATGTTAGATGAAAGATGTCATGTTAGATGTAATGTTAGATGAAAGATGTCATGTTAGATGTAAGATGTTATGTTAGATGTAAGATGTCATGTTAGATGTAAGATGTCATGTTAGATGATAGATGTCCTGCTAGATGTAAGATGTCATGTTAGATGTAAGATGTTATATTAGATGATAGATATAGTGTTAGATGTCATGATAGATGTCCTGTTAGATGTAAGAAGTCATGTTAGATGTAAGATGTTATGTTAGATGATAGATATAGTGTTAGATGAAAGATGTCATGTTAGATGCATTGTAAGATGTTATGTTAGATGTAAGAATTGTCATGTTAGATGTAAGATGTCATGTAAGATGTCATGTTAGATGTTAGATGTAAGATGTAATGTTAGATGAAAGATGTCATGTTAGATGTAAGATGTCATTTTAGATGTAAGATGTCATGTTAGATGTAAGATGTCATGTTAGATGATAGATATAGTGTTAGATGAAAGATGTCATGTTAGATGTAAGATGTGATGTTAGATGTAAGATGTCATGTTAGATGATAGATGTCCTGTTCGATGTAAGATGTCATGTTAGATGAAAGATGTCATGTTAGATGTAAGATGTCATGTTAGATGAAAGATGTCATGTTAGATGATAGATGTCCTGCTAGATGTAAGATGTCATGTTAGATGTAAGATGTTATGTTAGATGATAGATATAGTGTTAGATGAAAGATGTCATGTTAGATGAAAGATGTCATGTTAGATGTAAGATGTCATGTTAGATGTCATGTTAGATGTAAGATGTCATGTTAAATGTAAGATGTCATTTTAGATGTAAGATGTCATGTTAGATGTAATGTTAGATGAAAGATGTCATGTTAGATGTAAGATGTCATTTTAGATGTAAGATGTCATGTTAGATGTAAGATGTCATGTTAGATGATAGATGTCCTGTTAGATGTAAGATGTCATGTTAGATGTAAGATGTTATGTTAGATGTAAGATGTCATGTTAGATGTAAGATGTTATGTTAGATGATAGATATAGTGTTAGATGAAGGATGTCATGTTAGATGATAGATATAGTGTTAGATGAAAGATGTCATGTTAGATGTAAGATGACATGTTAGATGTAAGATGTCATGTTCGATGTAACATGTCATGTTAGATGATAGATGTCCTGTTAGATGTAAGATGTCATGTTAGATGTAAGATGTTATGTTAGATGAAAGATGTCATGTTAGATGTAAGATGTTATGTTAGATGATAGATATAGTGTTAGATGAAAGATGTCATGTTAGATGAAAGATGTCCTGTTAGATGTAAGATGTCCTGTTATATGTAAGATGTCATGTTAGATGTAAGATGTCATGTTAGATGAAAGATGTCCTGTTAGATGTAAGATGTCATGTTAGATGTAAGATGTCATGTTAGATGTAAGATGTCATGTTAGATGAAAGATGGCATGTTAGATGTCATGTTGGATGAAAGATGTCATGTTAGATGTAAGATGTTATGTTAGATGATAGATATAGTGTTAGATGAAAGATGTCATGTTAGATGTAAGATGTCATGTTAGATGAAAGATATCATGTTAGATGATAGATGTCCTGTTATATGTAAGATGTCATGTTAGATGTAAGATGTTATGTTAGATATAAGATGTCCTGTTAGATGTAAGATGTCCTGTTAGATGTAAGATGTTATGTTAGATGTAAGATGTTATGTTAGATGTAAGATGTCATGTTAGGTGTAAGATGTCATGTTAGATGTAAGATGATATGATAGATGTAAGATATAGTGTTAGATGTAAGATGTCATGTTAGATGTAAGATATAGTGTTAGATGAAAGATGTCATGTTAGATGTAAGATGTTATGTTAGATGTAAGATGTTATGTTAGATAAAAGATGTCATGTTAGACGATAGATGTCCTGTTAGATGTAAGATGTCATGTTAGATGTAAGATGTCATGTTAGATGTAAGATGTTATGTTAGATGTAAGATGTCATGTTAGATGTAAGATGTCATATGTCATGTTAGATGTAAGATGTTATGTAAGATGTCCTGTTAGATGTAAGATGTCCTGTTAGATGTAAGATGTCATGTTAGATGTAAGATGTCATGTTAGATGTAAGATGTCCTGTTAGATGTAAGATGTCATGATAGATGTAAGATGTCATGATAGATGTAAGATGTCATGTTAGATGTAAGATATTATGATAGATGTAAGATGTCATGTTAGATGTAAGATGTTATGTTAGATGTAAGATGTCATGTTAGATGTAAGATGTCATGTTAGATGTAAGATGTCATGTTAGATGTAAGATGTCATGTTAGATGTAAGATGGCATGTTAGATGTAAGATGGCATGTTAGATGTAATGTTAAATGTAAGATGTTATGTTAGATGTAAGATGTCATGTTAGATGTAAGATGTCATGTTAGATGTAAGACGTCATGTTAGATGAAAGATGTCATGTCAGATGTAAGATGTTATGATAGATGTAAGATGTCATGTTGGATGATAGATGTCCTGTTAGATGAAAGATGTCATGTTAGATGAAAGATGTTATGTTAGATGTAAGATGTCATGTTAGATGATAGATGTCATGACGTTAGATGAAAGATATGTTAGATGACAGGTGTCATGTTAGATGTAAGATGTTATGTTAGATGTAAGATGTCATGTTATATGTAAGATGTTATGTTAGATGTAAGATGTTATGTTAGATGTAAGATGTTATGTTAGATGTAAGATGTTATGTTAGATATAGTGTTAGATGTAAGATGTCATGTTAAATGAAAGATGTCATGTTAGATGAAAGATGCTATGTTAAATGTAAGATGTCATGTTAGATGTAAGATGTTATGTTAGATGTAAGATGTTATTTTAGATGAAAGATGCTATGTTAGATGTAAGATGCTATGTTAGATGTAAGATGTTATGCAAGATGAAAGATGTTATGTTAGATGATAGATGTCATGCTAGATGAAAGATGTCATGTTAGATGAAAGATATAGTGTTAGATGATAGATGTCATGTTAGATGAAAGATGTCATGTTAAATGATATATGTTATGTTAGATGATAGATGTCATGTTAGATGAAAGATGTCATGTTAGATGGCAGATGTTATGTTAGATGATAGATGTTATATTAGATGAAAGATGTCATGTTAGATGAAAGATATAGTGTTAGATGATAGATGTCATGTTAGATGATAGATGTCATGTTAGATGTAAGATGTTATGTTTGATGAAAGATGTCATATTAGATGATAGATGTTATGTTAGATGATAGACGTTATGTTAGATGCAAGATGTCATGACAGATGTTATGTTAGATGATAGATGTCATGTTAGATGTAAGATATCATGTTAGATGTACGATGTTATGTTAGATGTAAGATATAGTGTTAGATGTAAGATGTCATGTTAGATGATAGATATAGTGTTAGATGAAATATGTCATGTTAGATGTAAGATGTTATGTTAAATATAAGATGTCATGTTAGATGATAGATGTCCTGTTAGATGTAAGATGTCATGTTATATGCAAGATGTTATGTTAGATGTCATGTTAGATGTAAGATGTCATGTTAGATGTAAGATGTTATGTAAGATGTCCTGTTAGATGTAAGATGTCATGTTAGATGTAAGATGTCCTGTTAGATGTAAGATGTTATGTTAGATGTAAGATGTCATGTTAGATGTAAGATGTTATGTTAGATGTAAGATGTTATGTTAGATGTAAGATGTCATGTTAGATGTAAGACGTTAGGTGGAAGATGTCATGTTAGATGTAAGATGTCATGTTAGATGATAGATGTCCTGTTAGATGTAAGATGTCATGCTAGCTGTAAGATGTTATGTTAGATGAAAGATGTCATGTTAAATGTAAGATGTTATGTTAGATGAAAGATGTCATGTTAGATGTAAGATGTCATGTTAGATGTAAGACGTCATGGTAGATGAAAGATGTCATGTCAGATGTAAGATGTCATGTTAGATGATAGATGTCATGTTAGATGATAGATGTCATGTTAGATGAAAGATGTCATGTTAGATGAAAGATGTCATGTTAGATGAAAGATGTTATGTTAGATGAAAGATGTTATGTTAGATGTAAGATGTCATGTTAGATGATAGATGTCATGTTAGATGAAAGATATTATGTTAGATGAAAGATGTCATGTTAGATGAAAGATGTCATGTTAGATGAAAGATGTCATGTTAGATGAAAGATGTCATGTTAGATGTAATTTGTTATGTTAGATGTAAGATGTCATGTTAGATGTAAGATGTTATGTTAGATGTAAGATGTTAAAATGCCCCAGAACGAGAAGCCCAACACAGAAGCCATGAACGAACACCACACAGAAACACCAAAGGAAAGGTCCACAGAACGAAAGGACCAGCTGACCGAGCCCGCCATTCCAGACAAGGCCCAAGCCCGCAGGGCTAAACAGCTCCAGGACACACCCATTTACCTTTTCTAAAACTGACCATTTTCCACACCTCACGTACACTAACCCCCTTGTGTCCTACACTCCTAACTACAAAGATGATGAACAGGAATATACATTCATATTAAAAACACCCATGCCTGTCCCGACGTTGAGCCAATGCCAACACATCAGACAGCCATAATTATATCTATGTATGTTCTTGCATCCGAGAAGTAGATGTTATATATCTTAGAAGTTAAAACACCCACGCTTGTCCCTAGACCTCGTATATCATTTTCCATGACGAGTATAGATATATGTAACCCGTGCTCAGTCGCCCCTTGCATTGCTCCTCTAGTAACTAAGTATTAATATTAACATTCCCTAACATCTTGTCTTGCCAGACTAAGCTTCTGAAGACCCATCGCCCCATAAATCTATGTATGCAATCCTTAGGTTAAGTATTTTTATCCGCCATTGTGTTCACCTTTTTCCATTTACTTTCCACAATTGTCATACGTCTTCCCCTTGCCTCCTTCGTATCCACAGCCCACACTACGCCAATTTATTTCGTGTCTTACACCTCTTACCCCAACCAGAGATTGTATAAGATAACCTGGTTACCAGTATCTGTCATAAGTACCCCGAAACAATAACTAAGTACCCCTACGAACTGCCGCTGTGGGTGGTATTTTATATTTAATAGAAAACGCAGTTCCCAGGGCCAACTAATAGTATCCATAACCCTCTGACTGATCACATAACTCTATCTTTTCCAGACTCATATACCACCCCATAGTTGCATTCCCCGGTAGCATTTGGCTAACGTATTCTACTGCCTTTTCAAACTTCCATATCAATTGTAGCCTAATGCCACCCCCACGCCCAGGGACCTTAGGGGCAAAATTTCCCTGTAGCCCTTGAACTCCCCCCCCCCCCTCTCATTAAGACACCCGCGCTTCTCGACTCTTGTCCGACCTAGCCTCTCTCTCATACCTCTTGAAGATCCTTGAATTGTCCGTTACTAACGCTCTCCAACCTTTTATATATATACTCCTATCCAGCCTACCTTCACTTAGTAGGCCAGAACAACATTAGAACTTTACTAGCCCCTTGCATGCCATCTATTCTCTTACAACACATTCACAACCCTGCACCCAATGGTCGTCGGTGCGAGGCTAGCCGCCCCGCCAGTAACTAACTTCTATTGCCATACTTCCAGATAAATGTGGCAGAGTTAGCAACCCAGTCTCCACCATATCCAGCAAACCCTACAATTAACAACCAGCCGAGTAAAACCAGCTAGCTAAGGCACCTTCGGTTTTGGTATTAAAGACACTCCCATCTGTCTCATACACAGAGGGTTATTACAAACACTGGTGATATGGCAAGCCCCTAGCCACAGCCGCCGGACGACTATATCAGAGAGAGGGCGCCCAGCTCCCCCTTTTTGCCCACCCGAGGAGGGAGACCCCCACCCCCACGGAGGTATACCTGGCCCCTGTTTTGACTTTCGAGTCATTGCCAGGTAGCACAGGAATTCTTCCTATCGATGAACTAACCATGAATGACTAACACCTTTACTAACCTCTATTAACTCACAATAAACCATTTACCTTTCTTGCATCCTCTGATCACTAAATTAGCACCTCAGCTATACCATAGAATGAAGATTGAACAATCTAGAGAGACGCTCCTATCACAGCTGTCCCCATCCTCCTCGCAAAGTAGATCCAGTCTCTCTCCCCTAAATACGTCCAGTATAGCCAAAATAGTACCTCTTACTAAGGCTCAGTTATATGAAAATATAAAGGCTTCCTATCGCCCTGTGCCACAACAGTAAATACCATCTTACCTAGTCCCCATATCTATTGAGAGCTCAATTAAGTCCATAAGACTCGAGATCCCTACTGTCTACAGGGTCCAGAACCGAGCCTATAAATCTAACTCCCGCCCCCAGTCAAATCAGTTGAAAGCTAGACACCAACCAGGGATCACTACCCTGCAGTTAATTTCTAGCTCTGCCCTTGTGTTGTTCCGGAGTGAGATCCCAGAACCGGCAGACTCCGTGGCAGATTTGGATAGAAGGACCTGCCCACGTATTGAAGAACTTCACACATATGGCCCCCCTGGACGGCCGCGGAACCAGTCGTTAGCCCCCAACATCATGGACGCAAGATAACCAGGACCAGACCCATCAGATACTACCCAAGATTCCCTTTAGCAGTACTACATATTACTGTGCTGTTTTAGATTCACTAATTAATATTTCTACGAAGTGGCTAAGACCTTGCCCAGTGTAATTCATACTTAACCATTCCATTTGGGACGTACTAAGCGATCAGTGCTCTTTAATTAACAGGCGACCTTGACTCTCGTAATTACCTTATTCAGATATTAAAACTCTAGTGATATCTAACGTTCGCCCACTGATTTGCGTTCTATGTATTTCTGAGACAAGGATATAAAACTTAGATCAGTACCCCCTGAGGTTACTAGAATTCCCGTGCTCTAAAAATGCGTGTCTAATCTAGTCTGTGAACTACTACTTGTGCACCAGAGCTACCAGTAATAAATCTAACAGTGAATATGAATCTATAAGTAACATTGATGGTCTTCGGTATATAAACCTGTGAAATCAAAGCCAGTGATCAGAAGATTAATACCTGAACGTTGGAAGTGGGAGACTAGGCTCCATCCAGATCCACTTATGCTAGTGTTGTTCAATTCTATTATATTGTCTTACACAAGTATTCTGCAGTGGTATATCAATAAACGTGATCATGTAACTTGCTACCATGTGTTTCTTTGTGTTCTCTATTCCTCATATCTTGTATTGTGCATGCAGCCTTATATACCCAGTCAATTTAGAACTCACATTACCCAAGTTAAACCTGTAGAAAAACAGGGCATAACAGATGTTATTTTAGATGATAGACATAGTGTTAGATGTAAGATGTCATGTTAGATGAAAGATGTCATGTTAGATGAACGATGCTATGTTAGATGTAAGATGTTATGTTAGATGAAAGATGCTATGTTAGATGTAAGATGCTATGTTAGATGTAAGATGTTATGTTAGATGAAAGATGTTATGTTAGATGAAAGATGTTATGTTAGATGAAAGATGTTATGTTAGATGATAGATGTCATGTTAGATAAAAGATGTCATGTTAGATGAAAGATGTCATGTTAAATGATAGATGTTATGTTAGATGAAAGATGTCATGTTAGATGACAGATGTTATGTTAGATGATAGATGTTATGTTAGATGAAAGATGTCATGTTAGATGAAAGATATAATGTTAGATGATATATGTCATGTTAGATGATAGATGTTATGTTAGATGATAGATGTTATGTTAGATGATAGACGTTATGTTAGATGACAGATGTTATGTTAGATGATAGATGTTATGTTAGATGAAAGATGTCATGTTAGATGTAAGATGTTATGTTAGATGTAAGATATCATGTTAGATGAGAGATATTATGTTAGATGAAAGATGTTATGTTAGATGTTATGTTAGATGAAAGATGTCATGTTAGATGAAAGATGTCATGTTAGATGACAGATGTCATGTTAGATGTAAGATGTCATGTTAGATGTAAGATGTTATGTTAGATGAAAGATGTTATGTTAGATGTTATGTTAGATGAAAGATGTCATGTTAGATGAAAGATGTCATGTTAGATGAAAGATGTCATGTTAGATGTAAGATGTAATGTTAGATGAAAGATGTTATGTTAGATGAAAGATATCATGTTAGATGAAAGATATCATGTTAGATGAGAGATGTTATGTTAGATGTGGGATGTTATGTTAGATGTAAGATGTTATGTTAGATGAAAGAGGTCATGTTAGATGAAAGATGTCATGTTAGATGAAAGATGTCATGTTAGATGAAAGATGTCATGTTAGATGAAAGATGTCCTGTTAGATGTAAGATGTCCTGTTAGATGTAAGATGTTATGTTAGATGAAAGATGTTATGTTAGATGAAAGATGTTATGTTAGATGAAAGATGTTATGTTAGATGTAAGATGTTATGTTAGATGTTATGTTAGATGAAAGATGTCATGTTAGATGAAAGATGTCATGTTAGATGAAAGATGTCATGTTAGATGTAAGATGTCATGTTAGACGATATATGTCCTGTTAGATGTAAGATGTCATGTTAGATGAAAGATGTCATGTTAGATGTAAGATGTTATGTTAGATGATAGATATACTGTTAGATGAAAGATGTCATGTTAGATGTAAGATATCATGTTAGATGTAAGATGTCATGTTAGATGAAAGATGTCCTGTTAGATGTAAGATGTCCTGTTATATGTAAGATGTCATGTTAGATGTAAAATATCATGTTAGATGAAAGATGTCCTGTTAGATGTAAGATGTCATGTTAGATGTAAGATGTCATGTTAGATGATAGATGTCCTGTTAAATGTAAGATGTCATGTTAGATGTAAGATGTTATGTTAGATGATAGATGTCCTGTTAGATGATAGATGTCCTGTTAGATGTAAGATGTCATGTTAGATGTAAGATGTTATGTTAGATGTAAGATGTTATGTTAGATGTAAGATGTTATGTTAGATGATAGATATAGTGTTAGATGTAGGATGTCATGTTAGATGAAAGATGTCATGTT
Organism: Paralithodes platypus; assembly: GCA_032716605.1. NCBI lineage: Eukaryota > Metazoa > Arthropoda > Malacostraca > Decapoda > Lithodidae > Paralithodes > Paralithodes platypus. Next base: position 34,842 of record JAVRFV010002277.1, read on the forward strand.
AGATGAAAGATGTCATGTTAGATGAAAGATGCTATGTTATATGTAAGATGTTATGTTAGATGAAAGATGCTATGTTAGATGAAAGATGTCATGTTAGATGAAAGATGTCATGTTAGATGAAATATGTCATGTTAGATGAAATATGTCATGTTAGATGAAATATGTCATGTTAGATGAAAGATGTCATGTTAGATGAAAGATGTCATGTTAGATGAAAGATGTCATGTTAGATGAAAGATGTCATGTTAGATGAAAGATGTTATGTTTGATGTAAGATGTCATGTTAGATGAAAGATGTTATGTTAGATGAAAGATGTTATTTTAGATGTAAGATGTTATGTTAGATGAAAGATGTTATGTTAGATGAAAGATGTTATGTTAGATGAAAGGTGTTATGTTGGATGTAAGATGTTACGTTAGATGAAAGATGTTACGTTAAATTAAAGATGTTACGTTAGATGAAAGATGTTACGTTAGATGAAAGATGTTACGTTAGATGAAAGATGTTACGTTAGATGAAAGATGTTACGTTAGATGAAAGATGTTATGAAAGATGTTATGTTAGATGAAAGATGTTATGTTAGATGTAAGATGTTATGTTAGATGTAAGATGTAATGTTAGATGAAAGATGTTATGTTAGATGTAAGATGTTATGTTAAAATGAAAGATGTTATGTTAGATGAAAGATGTTATGTTAGATGAAAGATGTTATGTTAGATGAAAGATGTTATGTTAGATGAAAGATGTTATGTTAGATGTAAGATGTTATGTTAGATGAAAGATGTTATGTTAGATGTAAGATGTTATGTTAGATGAACGATGTTATGTTAGATGTAAGATGTTATGTTAGATGAAAGATGTTATGTTAGATGAAAGATGTTATGTTAGATGTAAGATGTTATGTTAGATGAAAGATGTTATGTTAGATGAAAGATGTTATGTTAGATGAAAGATGTTATGTTAGATGAAAGATGTCATGTTAGATGAAAGATGTTGTTAGATGAAATTTGTTATGTTAGATGAAAGATGTTATGTTAGATGAAAGATGTTATGTTAGATGAAAGATGTTATGTTAGATGAAAGATGTTATGTTAGATGAAAGATGTTATGTTTAGAAAGATGTTATGTTAGATGAAAGATGTCATGTTAGATGAAAGATGTCATGTTAGATGTAAGATGTTATGTTAGATGAAAGATGTCATGTTAGATGAAAGATGTTATGTTAGATGAAAGATGTTATGTTAGATGAAAGATGTCATGTTAGATGAAAGATGTTATGTTAGATGAAAGATGTCATGTTAGATGTAAGATGTTATGTTAGATGAAAGATATAATAATGCTTTTTTTCCACTTATCCTTACCAATTTTCTGTTATCAATAATAGAGATATTAAAGGAGAATAATAATAATATAACGAGTAATAATAATAATAATAATAATAATAATAATAATAAAATATACATACTACTACTACTACTACTACTACTACTACTACTACTAATACTAATAATAATAATAAGCAGACCACTTACCTTTTTGATGACGGGATGGGTCTTATAGAAAATGGTCTCGGGATCATCCAAGACCCAGGACCTAATGCGGCGATACATCGCTGCGGTAACGGGGGCGCCGCGCCTTAATATAACCCCCCCGGCCCCCCCAACTCCGCCCCCCTCGCTCTCATTATCAACGCTCTCACTCATGGCTCATAGCTTTTTTTTTTTTTTTTTTTTTTTTGTTATGTGATTGAGGGAGGCAAAAGGCATAACTGCCTATAGCGAGTGCCTCCCCCATAGTTGAAAGAGTGACAGGGCCAAAATCAAGGGACGTTCGAGCCAAAATGCCTGGACACACGGAGTTTGAAGCAATTTAAGTCATAGAAAGAGGGAAAGACTGATTCTGGGAGAGAGTTCCAGAGCTCAGCTGTTGAGTAGAAGAAAGTTTGAGAGTAACGTTTCACTCTTGGGTTGGAGAGTTGCACAGAGTAGGGGTGGGATTGAGTTGCAAGACAGGTACCACGTGCCCTACGTAAAGGAGGTGGTATGCACTGGGATAGCTCTGAGGAACACTGATTATTATAGTAGCGATAGAATAGCGAGAGAGATGCAACATTGCGGCGGAGAGAGAGAGATTGCAGAGAGTTGGTGAGTGGACGGGAGTTAATGATACGAAAGGCCTTCCTTTCAACTTTGTCTAGGAGAGCGGTATGAGAGGAACCTCCCCACACATGTGAACAATACTCAATACAAGGGCGCACTATGCCCCTGTACAGAGCAAGAAGCTGTGCAGGGGAAAAGAACCCCCTAAGGCGGTTGAGCACACCCAGCTTCTGGGAGGCTGCCTTAGCAAGACTGGTAATATGGTCCTTCCAAATGAGAGCAGAAGAAAAAGAGACACCAAGAATATTGAGAGAAGATGAAGGGTTGATTTTTGTATTGTTGAAGAATAAGGGATAGTCCGCTGGGAGATCCTGACGGGTAGATAGATGGAGAAATTGGGTTTTGGAAGCATTAAAGTTAACAAGGTTTTCTCTGCCCCAATTGGAAATAGTATTTAGATCAGAATTTAAGAGTTCTATGGCTTCATTACGTTTGTCGTTGAGGGATTGCTGGCTGGGGCGTTCTGAAAAACTAATGGAGTAGTGTAAGGTTGAGTCGTCTACGTATGAATGGATGGGAATTAAGGTACAGTTAAGGAGATCATTTATAAAAATTAGAAAGAGAATAGGAGATAGGACAGAGCCCTGAGGAACACCGGAGTTTATAGGGTGAGGAAGTGAACAATGGCCGTCCACAACCGCGGCTATGGAACGGCCGGAAAGGAAATTAGAGACAAAGGCACAGATGGAGGGATAGAAACCGAAGGAGGGTAGTTTAGAAATTAAAGATTTATGCCAGACTCTATCGAAGTCTTTCGATATGTCTAGTGCAATAGAAAAAGTCTCACCGAAGTCCCGGAAGGAGGATGACCAAGAGTTAGTAAGATATGAAAGAAGATCACCAGTAGAGCGACCCTTAAGGAAGCCATACTGGCGATCTGAGAGCAGATTATGAGAAGAGAAATGCTTAAGAAATTTGGAAGCAAGAATAGTTTCAAAAACTTTAGAAAGACAAGAGATAAGAGCAATTGGACGATAGTTGGAGGGTTGAGAGCGGTCACCCTTCTTTGGGACAGGTTGAATGTGAGCAAACTTCCAGCATGAAGGGAAGACGCTAGAGGATAGACAGAGACGAAAGAGTTTGCCTAGGCAGGGAGTCAGCACGGAAGCACAGTTTTTGAGAACAACAGGAGGAACACCGTCCGGACCGTACGCCTTATTAGTGTTAAGCCCAGAGAGGGTAGAAAGTACATCTTTAGAAGAGATTAGGATATTAGGCATAAGTAAGAGAGAGGAGGGCGGAGAGGGAGGAATAGCACCGGAATCATCCAAGGTGGAGTTTCTAGCAAAAGTTTGAGCGAAGAGTTTAGCTTTGTCAGAGGAAGAAGTGATGGTTGTGCCATCAGAGTGGGAAAGGGGAGGGAAAGACGAGGAAGAGAAATTGTTGGAGAGGTTTTTGGCTAGATGCCAGAAAGCTTGGGAAGAGCTAGAGTTGGATAGTTCAGTGCATTTATTATTGATGAAAGAGTGTTTGGCAAGTCGAAGAACAGATTTGGCTTGATTCCGGGCAGAAACATATGAAGAATGAGAGTCTTGAGTTTTAAGGCGTCGGTACCGTTTGAATGCTTCCTCCTTATTGCGGACAGCAGTAGAACAGGCGTGAGTAAACCAAGATTTTTTAGCATTAGTCTGAGAGAAAGAGAATGGAATGTATGCTTCCATGCCCGATAGGATTACCTCGGTAATGCGTTCAGCACTCTCCGAGGGTCCTCGGCCATGGAAGCAGAAATCATTCCATGGGAAATCAAAGAAGTACTGCCGAAGAGCCTCCCAGTCGGCAGCGCCAAAGTGCCACAAGCGCCGCCGGCTAGGAGGATCGGGTGGCTGTACTGGAGAGATAGGACAGGTGACAGAGATAAGTTTATGGTCGGAGGAGCCCAGAGGAGAGAAAAGATCGACAGTATAAGAAGAAGGGTTAGAAGTTAGAAACAAGTCAAGAATGTTGGGCCGATCTCCGATGCGATCCGGGATACGGGTGGGTTGCTGAACTAACTGCTCTAGGTCATTTAGGATAGAAAAGACGTAGACTTGTTCACCAGGTGGATCAGTAGTGTGAGAGGAGAGCCAATGGCGGTGGTGAACGTTGAAATCTCCTAAGATGGAGATTTCTGAGAAAGGAGAAATGGATAGAATGTGTTCCACTGTAGAGTTTAGATAGTCAAAGAATTTCGGAAAGTTGGTAGAGTTAGGGGAAAGATAGACAGCACAGAAATATTTAGTAAGAGAATGACAGGAAAGTTTGAGCCATAAAGTTGAGAATTCAGAGGAGTCGAAATCGGGAACACGAGAGCAAGTGAGTTTGTTGTGCACATATGCACAACATCCGCCTTTGGCTTTGAAACTAGGATAGAGAAAGTAGGAGGATACAGAGAAGGGGTTGCTGGAAGTTGCTACAGACACCTGAGTTTCGGTGAGGAAGAGAAGATCAGGTTTGTAGGAGGAGAGATGGTGCTCAACAGAGTGAAAGTTAGAGGAAAGTCCGCGAATGTTGCAGAAATTAATAGAAAGAGTAACAGGCCGAGGTCCAGGTAATTGTGTGGGGTCGTCAGGGGATGGTCGGTCGGATGAGGGGGCATTTATGGTCCCCCCCCCCCCCCCTGGGGACTCCGAGGCTGGGCTACAATTCATCATTTTTTTTTTTTTAATTTTGGTGTGGAGGAATGAAGTGTGGTGTGCATGTTTAGTGTAGTGAAGTGGATAGGAGGAGGAGGTGTTTGTGAGAGCTAGCTGGATTGCTCTCAGTGTAAATGAGGCACAAAGAAAATCAGTAAGAGAGGCCAAGCAAATGAAACAGGAGTTCCAGCGACTCTTTATCACATGCCTATAACCTCACCTGGGTCTAGCCCTGATCGATTGGTGCCTACAATCTCCCCACAGCTTAAGGGGAGGTATTTAGTTTGTTCCCTAGACCTCCATCAAGCTTAAAATTACACCCCCTTGAGTCCCTTTCAAGATAAATTTGTACATTATTCGGTAGAAAAATGTCCCGGCCGAAGGCCAGTTTCTCTTAAATTACAGGCTCGCTATCGCTCGCCAGGATAAAATTGACACCTGAATTGCACGAAAGGTCTTAATATGGGGTGAAAGTTCTTAAAATCGCTAAACTAATGGGGAAAACGTGTTATAATATCAAAAGCAATGGGGCTAAACATGAGGGAGAAAGGGGTCAAGAAAAAAATCCCTCAAGTGGAGATCTCCCCTTAAGGGGAAGGGGAGATGGCTCGTTTTGATTTGCTAATTGATACATTTTTTACGTTTTTTTATAATGTTATTAAAACAAAATATATTAGTATCTTCCCTAGACCTCAATCAAGCTTTAAAAATGTAACCCCCCCCCCCCATGACCCTCCTTCAAGATACATTTGTACATTTTTCGATAGAAACATTTCCCGGCCTAAGGCCGGTTCCCCTTAAATAACAGGCTCGCTATCGCTCGCCAGGAAAAAATTGAACCTAATTATAACAAAACTCTTAATATGGACAAAGAAATGGGGCGAAAGGTCTTACAATCACCAAACTAATGGGCCGAACGTCGAATAATCTGAAAACCAACGGAACTAAACATGGAAGAACTAAATATATTATATATGAATAAAGGGTTAATTGAGGAAGATGGAAGATAAAGGAGGAGAGAGAGAGAGAGAGAGAGAGAGAGAGAGAGAGAGAGAGAGAGAGAGAGAGAGAGAGACAGAGAGAGAGAGAGAGAGAGAGAGAGAGAGAGAGAGAGAGAGAGAGAGAGAGAGAGAGAGAGAGAGAGAGGAAAAGTGAAATAAATATATTAGATTATTACAAGGGGTAAAGTTCGTTTGGTGCTCAACAGTTGCACTATCTTGGGGTAATAATGTCAGAAAACATGTCTTTCAAAGAACATAATCAGGCCAAGTCAGTAGCGGCGAGGAAACTTGTAGGTTGGATACTGCGCACTTTCAAGACACGAGAAGAACGGCCAATGATAACACTTTTCAAATCGTTGGTGATCCCACGACTGGAGTATTGCAGTGTGCGAACATCTCCACACAAAGCCGGGGAAATATACGAAATAGAGAGTGTTCAAAGAAGTTTCACGTCCCACATCAGCTCGGTAAAACGTCTTCATTACTGGGATCGGCTGAAGGCTCTTAACTTATATTCACTGGAGCGAAGAAAAGAGAGATACTTGATAATTTACACATGGAAAGCTATCGAGGGTCTAGTGCCAAACCTTCACACCACAATATCATGGAAATGGAGCGACAGTGGGGGTAGGAAATGTAACATCCCACCCCAAAAGTGTAGGGAAGCTCTGGGCACACTGAGGGACTCCTGGTTGACAAACAGGGCCCGAGCCTCTTCAACAAAATGCCAGAGAACGTGAGAAACCTGATGGACGTGCCAACGGAAGTATTCAAGAAAGCTTTGGACAACCATCTCAAGTCGGTGCCTGATCAGCCATGCTTCGTGGGGCTGAGAGCTGCCCTCTCGAATAGCCTGCCGCATCAAGCACTGGCAGCAAACATACTCGGGGGGAGCAACTCTCGCCGAGGCCAATGAGGTGGCCAAGGCAACTCCAGGTAAACTCCAGGTAAGGTACTGACCCGGGTTCGAGGCTAGGTCAGGTCATATACAGGTTGCCTTGATTCACAATAACCCATTAGGCATCTCCTGAACACACTGTAACCAATCTCTGTGTATCTGGGTGATCTTATGACGGCTGGTGGTATTTATCTAATGGGGCGAATGTCTTGAAATCTCATATCTAATGGGGCTAAACATGATGGAGGAGGAGGACTCGAAAAACCAACTGCCTCCCCTTAACCCTTAAAGAGCGGCGCTCGACTTAAGTCGTGCACCAATTTGCAGCAAGTTAGGAGCATTATTAAGGCTTTTAACACCTTACGAGCGGCCTATGCGGTTTATTTATGTGTACCGCACAGCGGGGTGTTTTTAGCCAAAATAGGGCTGTTTACGTGATCATTTTCATGCCTAAATAAGACCCAGAACGTAAAACAAGTACCTATCCCTGAAAGGGCATAAACAGAGCTTTCGAATGACACCATAACGATCCTTGTATGATGGATAGTTTTCTTGCAATAACCGTGCAACGCAAGTGCAAAAAGCAGGTAATTCGGTACTTTCAGTACATAATTGAGTATGTAGCGAGTGAGAGAGGGAGGAGGGAGCTGAGATTTGTGTCAGTAGGTTCGCCGCGGTGGTCTGGAGCAGTCATACGCTCGCTAGTCTCCTGCCACCACTTGTCTCTCTCTCTCAGCCACATTACGTGCTGAAATTGCCACTCGAGTTATGTCGAGCGCCGCCACATAGTCCAGCTTTATTTAACTCGACTTATGTTGCTCGCCGCTAAATAAGGGTTAAAGGGTCAAAATCGAGTGCAAATGGCCGGGAGCGCAGCAGGCCACACGTCCGACACCCAGGGCTTTCCGCCACCCACTGACTCACGCTCCCTCTGTTCTCGAGAGGCCGGCAGTGGTACCAGTAGTGAGCGTAGTGGGAAAAAATATGCCGCTATACGCTAAACTCCCATGTTGGTGGCACCACTGCATGAGAACCACGAGTGCTACGTAGCTTGTTCTGGTCTCATTTTGAAGCTTTTAGCGCCTAGTTTTTTGCTGAATAAATTTCTTTTCATGCAGATACTTGCTTGATCATTCAGGAGGGCCTGAATATGCCCAAAATAGCCCAAAAACACCCAGCTAGACAAGGGTTAAGCCGGTATCACACGAGAGCTTTTATAGTCAACATTCGATGATCAACATTTTTCTGGCAACATTTCTGGAATATTTTGCACTGGTATCGGAAACTAGACTGATGGTTGATGAATTAAGGTAACCGAAATACTTTAAATGTTGACCTAAGCTGCCAGACCAGTGTTGAGCATAAATGTTGAGGGAAAGAGCGCTCGTGTGATACCGGCTTAAGGGGAGGCAGACCGTTTTTCTGGACCCACTTCTCCCTAATGTTCAGCCCCACTAGTTTTGATATTATAAGAAGTTCGGCCCATTAGTTCGGCGATTTTAACACCTTTCACCCAATTTCGTTGTCAATTTTAAGACCTTTCGTGCCATTTAGGTGTCGATTATTTCCTGGCGAGCGTAAGCGAGCCTGCAATTTCAAGAGGAACCGCTCTTCGGCCGGGACATTTTTCTACCGAAAAATGTACAAATATATCTTGAAGGGGGGTCTAGGGGGTATTTTTCTAAGCTTGATGGAGGTCTAGGGAGGAAACTAAAAAAACATATGAATACATGAATTAATAGACCAAACAAACGGTCAGTCTCCCCTTAAATCGTCTAAATATAGCTAGAATATAATGAAAAATACGTCACCGGTACGGAAGGGGTTAATATAAGGATGGGAAGGTAAATCACTATCAGTTTACCCAACGATCTTTTATACGTTTTCTATACAACAAATTTATTACGATTCGATTAAGCTTAGACAGGATCTGTTAACCTCTGAAGTGCGCATGGGGGTAATTGGAAACGTCCCCCTGTGCTGACGTATTTGAGGTGTTTCCGTCACTAAAATATTCATTGTGCCATTAATAGCATTAATATTTATCCATATGCGCCTATTATGGGTTGATTATAAAGGTATTAACCTGAAACAACAATAAAACGAGTGAAAACAGCGTTTGGATGGTCAAAATCGGAGATATAGCCCGCGAGTTGTATAATGTATGGGTGAGGCAATCTGCTTTCCCGCCAATTTCCCCCAAGGCCACTGAGACACAGTCGATCGATACTCTCTCTCTCTCTCTTGCACTCGCTTGCTATCAGTGATGACCACACCCTCCAATCGGATTTCTAATGTTAGCACGAAAATATACCTCAGAATAAGGGAATAACAGGGAAAATAGGTGATAACTGAAGGAGAGGAGGAAAGTGGGGAAGGAGGGGAGGTAGAGGACTGAGATTTTGCATGGCCCAGGGGCCAAAAAAAAAAAAAAAAATAAAAAAAAAAAAATATAAAAAAATAATTTTTTTTCGATGTCAAAAGTTGATTTTTATTTTCTCTGACTCTTAAGAGTCTTCCCGCAGTGCGCCGGGGGAACTCTTAAGAGTCTCCCCGCAGCTCCCGGGTTAAGAGTATTACCCAACGATCTTGTATACCTGTTTTATACCACAGAGCTATTACAGTGTATTGGACGATTCGATTAAGCTTAGAAAGGATCTGTTAGAGTCAAAGGGTTAAGATAAAGTTTATCCCCTTGCTTGTTAGAGGTCCTTTCTAAACTGCATAAGCTCGTCTAATGGTAACTGATATAATATTAAAAGGAGTCTTAATACTGAGAGTTAATACTTTTATACATTGCCAAACCTCATTCAACATCGAAGTTCATACATTTTAAAACTACATTCAACATCGGGCAGCCATTACTACACTGCAACACGAGCAAATCTCAATGACAACCGTGAAAGGACTATTTTGATCAACTGTACATTATAAATACACGTTCGAATAAACCCAATTACGACAATAATCGAAGCATATTATGTACTAGCAATCTCATATAAACAAACTATTTCACCTTGATAACTTTCAATGTCGTAATAGATAAATATACGCCAAATTACGCAATCAAATCAGGGGCAGAACGATAGATTGATGGAGTTCACAAAGGCACACCCACTTCGCGGACTCGAAAAGTATAGGTGACGAAGAGTGATAGAGTGAGAGCGAGACGTCCACCCACCACAAACGTCCGAGCAACACTGACAAGCAGAGAGACTTTCAGTTTCACCGTCCCCCTGTCACGTTCATTGCCAGTTCTTGCCAGCTCTTACAATATCCATGGTTATTACCCAAATTTACATACTATACAATTTCACTCAGACATCTTAATTGACCACTTGCGAGTTTCGTTCTATAAGGAAGTTGGAGTTGTAGATATTGATATTTAGCAGAATTACTGCTAAAATACTGTAGTAGTAAATTTATAATTACATAAATCCAAATTCAATATACTTTCTATCCATTGGAAACCTACATCGTTATTGCATTGCTGTTTTAACATCAATATTTACGTCTCGAACTTCCTTGTAGCCTGAAATTCGCAAGTGGTCAATTGCATTCTTGCTACCTTCCAACAATATTTGTCAGCTTCGGATGACCGTCACATTAGACACATCTTATAACCCTTTGAAGATTATGACGCAGTTTGACAGTTCATTATGGCTATCATTAGACGATTTTAAGCTTAGGAAGGATCTGTGCAAATGATTAGGGTTATGACTGCCTCAATTAACACTCTGAAATCCTCATACCTTTACTAATCTGAATAAAATCGCCTGAGAATAGCCAGAAATCAGAAAAGAAATGCGTCATCGGATCTTGAAAAGGTTTAATTCTAAGTATGCCCTAATTTGAAATTGTGTTCTATATGGAGGGCGTGTTTTTTTCGGGAACCCCTACTCCCTCATGTTTAGCCCATTAGTTTTGACATTTTAATACGTTTGCCTCACTAGTTTGGTGATTATTAAGCCTGTTCGACCCATTTCTTTGTCAATTTTCAGACCTTTCGTGCCATTAAGGTGTCGATTTCTTCCGGCGAGCTATAGCGAGCCTTCATGAGGCAACAGTCTTAGGCCGGACCATTATTCTACCGAAACATTTCCAAATACATCTCTAATAGGGGTCTTCGGAGTATTGTGTTAACCTTTTCACGCATTTATGACGCAGAGGTTGCCAGATTAGCAATAAGAAATAGAGTTCTCTCACACTTATAATTACCTCTTCAAAATTAGTTTTCTGCCCACAGCTAACTCAAAGACAACTGCAGAGGTTGCAGTAACTAAACTAAAGGTTTCTAAATACCCCTGATGGTAACAAAGGCTTTAAAGTATCCCCAATAGGCTCAAAATAAACTAAGCAACAATACATGGCAGCAAAATAATGTACGCCTCCTGACAAAACCCGAAAACATGCGAAAAGCCATATCAACGAAACAATCCAACACTAATTAAGCGATAGGCCAACTGACCTATTGGGTGACCGACAGACAGACAGACACAACGATAACAAGGAACACATCAACTTCTTATCACCCCCCTCAAGTTACCTACACCTATCTAATTATACCTACGAGGCGTGGGTAGAGCATTGGGCGGCATCTGTACGACTCTATAATGGTCGTGTTGGGCTCACTATAGTCAACTATGTCATACTTAAAAGGAGGTTTGGTTATTTTTCTGGACTTCCTTCTCCTTCATTTATAGCTTCATTAGTTTTTATATTTTAAGACGTTCGCCACATTAGTTTTGATATTTTAAGACGTTCGCGACATTAGTTTGGCGACTTTAAGACCTTTTGTGCCATTTAGGTGTAGATTTTTTCATGGCGAGCGATGTAAGTGATAGCGAGCCTGGCATTTAGGAGTATCCGGCCTTTGGCAGAAACATTTCTTTACCGAAAAATGTACATATTTATCTCTAAGTATTTTTAAAGCTTGATGGAGGTCTAGGGACGACACGAAAAATAAATAAAAATTATAATAATACATTTATAACCAATACATACAAATTTCTCCTTAATGGCAAACAATTACACATACTTACAACAAAACCAACATACAAACATACATACAATACAATCACATACACAGGTCTACACAACCAATACACACAAAATGTACACACATACTGTATATACTCATGATATATTAATTAAACTCTCTCTCTCTCTCACCCACACACACACACACACTAAATCAACAATTAGTATGTTCTCACTACGTTTACTGTATATAAGCAAGGTTCAAACGCAAACATTTATTCTCGCTAGTATATTTATATAGGGGAGGTGTGGTGGAGTGGTCATGCCACTGGATTGGTAATCCAATGGACCCGGGTTCAAATCCCGATATGTCAATGGGAAGATATTATTGGGATTGAATTTGTGCTGTACCTAGTATCAGTGCATTACCACAAAGCCCACCGAAATGCCAAAAAAATACCCTCATTGTTCCCTGATTAAATAACACTGTATGAATATTCCCATATTCAAAATATGTTACAGGGGGACAATGCCTAGTGAGTTCACTGCTCAATAGGTGGCGTTCTGAGAGTGAGGGTCTGAGTCTGGAGGGTGAGACGGTGAAGCACTTGAGCGAAGCAACCAGCCGCTTCAGAGATGGAGCTGCTTTGAGCCATGATGGATGCTTCACATGTCTCACTCCCCAGGCTGGAACAAGACCTCACGGGCTTCACCGTGTTGAGCGGTGGAATGTACAGGCTCTCAGCCTATGCCCGAGAGGGAGTAGTTGGAATATAGAAAAAAAAAAAAAAAAAAAAAAAAAAAAAAAAAAATATTGCAGAGATGAAAGTCAATGTTTAAAACACCTGTTCGGCCATACTTAGAATACTGCGACAATGTCTGGGATCCACACACTCACAATAACATAAATATACTAGAGGCCATACAAACCAAAGCTGCAAGATGGATCAGACGTGATTACAGACAAAATACATCTGTCACTTTGCTCACACAAGACATAAGACTAGACCCACTTGCAACAAGAAGACAAATACACAGACAACAGATGTTATATAAAATCACTAACAACTTAGTAGACATAAACATAGACAGAGATATACATTTACACCCTACAAGTATACGATTTACTACAATACGCAGCCACAACTTAAAATACTACACGTACTAACCCATCTGTCCCCTACTAACTTTCTAATCCTGCCACGGACATTAGTTCCAGGGCAGTAGTTCCCTTTCCAATGTTCCCTTACCCACTCTAAACCACTGTTTGGACACTTGATCCTCCGTGTTTTGGAGGACAAGCAGCCTAGAAGGGTCACTAGACCTGTTATTGCTTGATTTCCTCTGTACTCCTTTGTATCAGGCAAGCACTGACATATTTAGACAATAATTTTTATCCCCGCAGCATCCAAGAGTTGAACCACCTCCCATTTCATGTAGTTAATAGCCCCACTCTTGATTCTTTTAGAACTAGGATCACCAATTATAACATCCCTAATCCTGATCCTTCCCCTTATCCTGTCCCCAACCACTAGTACCTAATGTACAGCCCCCGCATATCATGCCGCCCGAGAGCAACCCTCTGAGGGTCCCGCAACGTAAACTTATCAGTAATTTTCAGTTTGAGCACTGTAGAATTTATATATTAGTTACCCATATTAATATTTATTTTCTTTGACTAATTAGGCGACAAGAAAACTTACATTATATGGGAAACTATTATATATGTTTATAATTATTCACAAATATTATTACTTAATTTGGATTTTTCGCGACATTACGGCCGAGAGGGACCTCACAAAGGCCTCCTTACATTTATTATACTATTTTTCAATTGATTGCAGCATCAAAACAGCAAAACACAATTTTTGTTTTATGTAAGAAAAGCTTAGGCCGCAGAACCTCCTGTAGCCCTACAGCCCTTTAGTCAAAAAGTTCCCGTGAACCAAAGGACAAGCAGTGTCGCGCAGTTGCTCTTAACTGTGATCGACCAGCTTAATTGTCCTTACTTACAGAACACAAAATGACTGACCACAAAAGTGAGTGTTGCGGAACGGGTGAGGGTGAATGTGAGAGGGGAAAATAGCAAAGCCCGAGCTGAGAAGAGGGACGAGTTGGTGATGGAAGCTCGGGGTCTGAAGAACAACCAGAGAGATACTGTAACCTTCCACGCCCGACCTGATATGATGTCCGACCCTCTCCCTTTGCCTAACTTTGATAAGTTACCAAGCATTACAACGGACGCATTCCCATGTATTTTGAATGCATCAATCAACGAACATCCTTGCACCATTGAAATAGATTCTGGTTGCACATCAAACAGTGTGAGCTACGAGGTGGCGGAGGAGTGGGGTATTCTGCAGTACGTGGTTGGGTTTAGGCATGTGGAATTTGATGCCTGGGGTGAGTCCAAGGCTAACAAGATGTTGTGGGCGAAAAGGGTGCCCGTCAAGCTGAGCAATGGAGTTTCCTTCTTGACTTCAATGGAAGTATTCCCACCCGGACAGACCCCGACTCAGCTCCAAAAGAATATCTTTCTTGGCAACAAAAAACTACGAAAACTGAACATCATCCAGGTTTTCTCCAAGGGTACGTCCACTCTGTATTTCAACAACATGGCACCGCTGAACTCCTATTATCCATCAGGGATGCTAAATATGAAATCCACCAGCGGAGCAAAGGGTGACTTGCAACCTTTCTCAATAATTTTTGACTCTGGTGCCAAGTTCATATACCTTAGCAAGCGAACCCTGGAAAAGCTTGATAGGAAGGATCTGCCACGAAAAGTCCGAGTGAAGTTTGGGAAGAGCAGCTTGTTGGCAAGTAAGAATGTTCGGGTTTTCCCATCCAACGATATGGACGTCGTTGTGGGCGCTAAAACTCTGGCCAAAGCCAACAGTGTGCTGGACTACGCCGGACAACGAATGTACTTTGGGAACTGTATGGCGAAGCTTTCCCTTCGTAAGAACTAAGCAATATTATGTATCTCTAGAACAAACATCTATAAGCCTATTCTAAATAACTTTCCCATCCTTATAACTCATTCTGTACCGGCGACGTCTTTTTAATTATATTCTAGCTATATTTAGATGACTTTGAGCAGTTCAAGAGGGATCTGTGGTAGTAAAAAGGGTTAAGTGAGATAGTTCGCAGCTTGATAACTGCCGGAGCCCCTTTCTAAACTGAATAAAATTGTCTAACAGTAGCCAAAATGCGGTTAAAATGACAACGGTACTCAAACGATTAAACTACTTTTCTGGATTCACCTATGCTTTGATAATTGCATATAAGAGTATAAGTATATAATTATTATTTTACTTATATTAATTATTATTAGACGGACCTAAAATCCTTAACCCGTTCAGTACCAGGGACATCCTTTTGTATCATATACTGGCAACTATTAGACGATTCTATTCAGCTTAGGAAGGACCTCTAGCAATAATAAGACTGAACTATCTCAACCAACTCTTTTAACTACCACAGATCCTTCCTAAGCTGCATAATATCGTCTAAATAGTGCTAGAATAATATATAACACGTCGCTGGGACTAAGGGGAGATTTCCACGTGAGGGATTTTTTTCTTTACCCCTTTCTCCCTCATGTTTAGCCCCATTGCTTTTGATATTTTAAGACGTTCGCCCCATTAGTTTGGCGATATTAAGAACTTTCGCCCCATTTCTGTCAATTTTAAGACTTTGTGTCATTTAGGTGTCTACTTTTTCCTGGCGAGCGATAGCGAGCCTGTAATTTAAAAGGAATCGGCCTTCGGCCGGGACAATTTTCTACCGAAAAATGTACAATTTTATCTTGAAAGGGGGTCTAGGGGGTGTAATGTTAAGCTTGATGGAAGTCTAGGGAATCAACTAAAAACCTCCCCTTAAGCTAACCTACAGATACTCCTTCCTCTTAACCCCTTCTGTACCGACTACGGCTTTTGTATATGATTCCAACTACATTTAGACGATTATATGTTGCTTAGGAAGAATATATGGCAGCTAGAAGGATTAATTGAGACAGTCTGTAGCTTATTAATTGCCAGACATCCTTCCTAAGCGGAATAAAAGTGTCTAATAGTATCCAAGTTAAGTGAAAAGGACGTCGCCGGTACGGAAGGGGTTAATGGCCCAGCCTAGCATCCGGATATGTACAGTTGGCCACATAAGTTCTGTTCCTCGTTGTCATCTTATACATGGTAATATAATGTACAGTTGGCCACATAAGTTCTGTTCCTCGTTGTGATCTTATACATGGTAATATAATGTACAGTTGGCCACATAAGTTCTGTTCCTCGTTGTCATCTTATACATGGTAATATAATGTACAGTTGGCCACATAAGTTCTGTTCCTCATTGTCATCTTATGTGTGAAAGTAAAATAGTATGAATGAACTGCGAATGTGGTTTCTATAAGGGGGCTCACCTCGCTTTTCTTCTCTTTCTCTCCCTCTCTTTGGCTTGTATCCATTCGGCCCCATTCAGCCTACTGTTTTAAGATGTTTACCCCCATCCAGGTGTCAATATTTTCTTGGCGAGCGGTAGCGAGCCATCATATACAGTATATCTTTTTGTTTTGACAGCAAGCTAAATTTGTAAATTTTTCGATAGAAAAATGTCTCCGGCGAAGCCAGATTTCTCCAAACAATGCTGGCTCGCTATCGCTTGCCAGGAAGAAATCGACACCTGGATGGGGATGAACGTCTTAAAACAGTTGGCTGAATGGGGCCGAATGGATACAAGCCAGAGAAAAGGAGAGAAAGATAAAAAACTTTCCTAGCTGATGCTGAGGATTGGGTTCTAGTTATGTGGTGATGGGCTGGTCTATCAGAGTGAGAGTTGAGCGATCTCTGCCATACCCATAGCTTACTCTGACTCTTCCTTTTACTTATATATTTTCTAGATCTCAAGTGACGGCGTCTCTTCCGTGGATTGACCTCGCAATCTACCAAGATTGGAAGCCAAAGCATCACATTTTTCCTTTGCCCCTTAACTTTCTCTTCATAATTGCTGAGGGGCACAGGACCCTGGGTGGGGCTTTGCTTTTCCGGGCGTTTCCACACCCTCCTCAGCTCCCCGCCATGGAGTGGCTTCGGTCACCCAGGCTTTATTGTGGTCGGCAGGGAGGGTACTGTGGGGGTGCTCGGTTATGGCCTTGGCCTTGGGGCTGTTCGGCCAGGCAGCTTGGGGAACGACAACAACAACAACAACGACTGCATAAGAAACTACACTCGTAATTCAATCATGTGCATTATATTTCCATGTATAAGATCACTGAGAGGAACAGGGCTTATGTGATCACCTGTATAATAGATTAAATTATGGTTTTAAGTTAATTTAAGGGGGTAGTGCTTGTTCTTTGGTCTATGTATTTATTAATTTTTTTATTTTTGAGTTTCCTCGCTAGACCTCCATCAAGCTTAAAATAGCACCCCTAGACCCCCTTTCAAGATAAATTTGTACATTTTTCGGTAGAGAAATACGGCCAGTGCCTTCTAAAATTACAGGCTCGCTATCACTCGCCAGGAAAAAAATCAACACCTAAATTGGGCGAAAGGTCTTAACATTGACGAAGAAATGGGGCGAAAGGTCTTAAAATCGACAAACAACGGCACGAAAATGTTAAAACTTCAAAAATAAAATGCTAAACATGAGGGAGAACGGGGTCCATAAAAAGCGAGTACTACACCCTTAATGTTAAACCCTTCGAGGATCACGACGCGTTTTAGTTTCTTCTGGCTACCATTAGACGATTTTATACAGCTTTGGAAGGATCTGTGGAAATCAAAAGGGTAAAGACTATGTCAATTAACCCTCTGACTTCCATATATTCTTCTTAATGTGAATAAAATTGTCAAATGATAGTTTACTCACGCTTATTCTACTGCTGTCCGCAACAAGGAGGAAGCATTCAAACGGTACCGACGCCTTAAGACTCAAGAATCTCATACTTCCTATGTTTCTGCCCGGAATCAAGCCAAATCTGTTCTTCGACTCGCCAAACTTCTTTCATCAATAATAAATGAACTGAACTATCCAACTCCAGCTCTTCCCAAGCCTTCTGGCATCTAGCCAAAAACCTCTCCAATAATTTTTCTTACTCTTCTTTCGCTTCCCTTTGCCACTCTGATGGCACAACCATCACTCCTTCCTCTGACAAAGCTGAACTCTTTGCTCAAACTTTTGCTAGAATTTATACCCTGGATGATTTCGGTGCTATTCCTCCCTCTCCACCCCCCTCTCTTCTAACTTATGCCTAATATCCTAATCTCTTTTAAAGATGTACTTTCTACGCTCTCTGGGCTTAATACTAAGAAGGCGTACGGTCTGGACGGTGTTCCTCCTGTTGTATTAAAAAACTGTGCTTCCATGCTGTCTCCCTGCCTAGGCAAACTTTCTCTTTGTCTCTAATTTCCTTTCCGGTCGTTCCATAGCTACGGTTGTGGACAGCCATTGTTCACTTCCTCATCCTATCAACTCCGGTATTCCTCAGGGATCCGTCGTATCTCCTATTCTCTTTCTAATTTTCATAAATTATCTTCTCAACTGTACCTCCAGTCCTATCCCTTCATATGCAGACGACTCTACCTTACACTATTCAATTAGTTTCCCAGAACGCCCCAGCCAGCAAACCCTCAAAAGCAAACTTAACAAAGCCATAGAACACTTATCTTCTGATCTAACTACCATCTCCAATTGGGGCAGAGAAAACCTTGTTACCTTTAATGCTTCCAAAACTCAATTTCTCCATCTATCTACCCGCCGTGAATTTCCAGAGGACTATCCCTTATTCATCAACAATACAAAAATCAACCCTTCATCTTCTCTCAGTATTCTTGGTGTCTTTTTCATCTGCTCTCTTTTGGAAGGACCATATTACCAGTCTTGCTAAGGCGGCCTCCCAGATGCTGGGTGTGCTCAACTGCCTCAAGGGGTTCTTTACCCCTGCTCAGCTTCTTTCTCTGTACAGGAGCACAGTGTGTCCTTGTATTGAGTATTGTTCACATGTGTGGGGAGGATCTTCTCACATAGCACTTCTAGACAAAGTAGAAAGGAAAGCCTTTCTATCATTAACTCCCGTCTACTCACCGACTCTCTGCAATCTCTCTCTCTTCGCCGCAATGTTACATCTCTCTAGCTATTCTATCGCTACTACAATAATCAGTGTTCCTCAGAGCTCTCTCAGTGCATACCACCTCCTCTACGTAGGGTATGTAGTACCCGTCTTGCAACACAATCCCACCCCTACTCTGTACAACTTTCCAACTCAAGAGTGAAACTTTATTCCCAATCATTCTTCTATTCAACAGCTGAGCTATGGAACTCTCTCCCTGAATCCATCTTTCCCTCATCCTATGACTTAATTGTTTCAAACTCTGTGTATCCATACATTTTGGCTAGAACGTTCCTTGATTTTGGCCCTGTCACTCTTTTAACTCTGGGGGAGGCACTCGTCACTGGCAGTTTTGCCTTTTGTCTCCCTCATCCACATAGAAAAGAAAAAAAATGTATATAATATGCAAAAAATTAACAGCAACACGAACCAAAAAAAACAGAATATGCATAGGGAAGGAAGAAAAATAAAGAGTTCCAAGCACTTTCGTGTTTTTGCATCTTCATGGGACAAACAGATAATATATACACCCTAGAGATTCTGTTAACTCTTTGAGTACCGGTGACTTCTTTTTAATTTTATTTCAGATACGTTTAGATGATTTTATGAACTTAGGAAGGGTATTTGATAGCTAGAAGGATTAACCTGTGGAGCCCCGGCTAGTTTTGTAATGTTTGCGCACCAGAACCCGGCCGGTTTTCAAAAATTGGTTTTATTCCAGAAACAATAGCGAATGGGTTAGGAATGAAGGAAAAACCACGAAAAACCGCTCAAAAAGCTTAAAAAATGGTCCTACAGAGCCCCCGAAAACGGATTTTACAAGAGTAAAAAATTGAAGGCAATTATCCCCAAAAAACAGTTATTGCGCGCACGCACGTGGACTTTGAGAGTTTTCAACCATCGGCACGGTTGCGTGGGATACGTACACAGTTCCCATACAAATCTAAGCCCTCTTGAGTGGCTACACCTGAGGTTACGGTCGGCGCAATTAGGGTGACGCGTCAGGCGCGTCTCTGGGGCTGTGCGTTACATACATCGCCGACGCGTCGCTGGGGCTGCACGGGTTAAGTGAGATTGTCTACAGCCTGTTTTTGTTTTTTGTTTTTTCCCCAACTACTCCCTCTCGGGCATAGGCTGAGAGACTGTACATTCAACCGTTCAACACTTAAGCCCGTGAGGTCTCGTTCCAGAGACATGTGAAGCTGCAACCAGCTTTTGCCATCTTGCCTTCGCATATCTATGGAGCTGCTTCGCCTCTGAGCTTCACCATCTCACCCCCAAGACTCGGACCCTCACTCTTAGAATGCCACCTATTGAGCAATGAACTCACTAGGCATTGCCCCCCTATAGCATATATTGAATGTGGGAATATTCATACACTGCTATTTAATCAAGGAATAATGAGGCTATTTTTTGGGCGTTTCGGTGGCCTTTGTGGTAATGCACTATAAGTACAGCACAAATTCCATCCCAATAATATCTTCCCATTGATACATCGGGATTCGAACCCGGGACCATTGGATTACCAGTCCAGTGGCAAGACCACTCCACAACACCTCCCCTTATGTGGAGACGTCCTTCCTTTGCTGAATAAAGTAGTCTAATAGTGTTCAGAATATACTAAAAACATGTCACCGGTACTATAAGGGTTAACACCTTTGAAGATTATGACCCATTTTGACAGTTTATTCTGGCTATCATTAGACGATTATATACAGTTTAGGAAGGATCTGTGAGAATTAGGAGGGTAAACACCATCTCAATTTACCATCTGACTTCCATATACCCTTCCTAATCTGAATATTATCGTCTAATATTAACTAGAAAACAGAAAAATGCGTAATCGGACTTTCAGAGAGTTGATTAATCCCGTCTGTGCCGGAGTTGTCTCTTTAAATTAATTAGTTTTATTTAGAAGATTTTGTGCAGTTTAAGAAAGACGTCTACCCATTGAAAGGCTACAGACTATCGCAATTAATCCCTTTAGCTACCATTACATCCTTCCTAAGCTTCATAAAATCTTCTAAATGTAGCCGAAATAAAATAAATAAGATACCGCCGGTACAGAAGATTTTAATATACTTCAATGTGGGCAATGTGAAAAGCAACCTTTTTAGCACCTAAATAACTTTGAATGTAAAGATATCTTGCGGACACAGGCCGAGATGACTCCAAAAGAACCGCCTCATTGTTCGTGCCTGGTCCTTCATAATAACCGAAGAACTTGTGCAACGAAATCTGCTCTACAGATGTAACGGGTTGCATGCCAAAGCAGACGTCAATCTTCATAAATTTATTATGAGCTTGCTTAACAGAAGCGAGGAGAAGTACATGGCTAAAGATCACCTCCTGATGAAAGTCCAAGCTTAACCTCTGAAGTGCGCATGGGGGGGTTATGAGACACCACACTCCTGTGCTGACTTATTTGAGCTGTTCCCATCACTAACATTTATTTTACCATAAATAGCATTAATACTTATCCATATGCGCCTATTATAGGTTGATTATAGAGGTATTAACCTGTTACAACAATAAAACAAGTGGAAACAGCGTTTGGATGGTCAAAATCGGCGATACAGGCCGGGAGTTACACAATGTATGGCTGAGGCAACCTCCCAGCCCACCACTTTTCTCCACCTCTGGAGAGAGACTGTCGATTGATACTCTCTCTCTCTCTCTCTTGCACTCGCTTGCTAACAGTGATGACTACGCCCTGCTACCAACTCGCTAATGTTAGCACGAAAATAGACCACAGGAAAAGGGAATAACAGGGAAAATAGGTGACAACTGAAGGAGGGGAGGAAACTGGGGAAGGAGGGGAGGTGGAGGAGTGATATTTGGCATGGCCCAGGGGCAAAAAAAAAAAAAAAAACAGTTTTCTTTTTTCGGTGTTTTAAATTGATTTTTGTTTTCCCTGACTCTTTAAGAGTCTTCCCGCAGTCCGCCGGGGGAACTCTTAAGAGTCTTCCCGCAGTTCCCGGGTTAATTAGACAATTTCATGCGGCTTAGGAAGGATCAGTGGTATTTAAAAGAGTTGGTAGAGATAATTCGAAGCCTCACCATTGCTAGAAATCCTTCCTAAACTTAATCAAATCGATTCCTATTAGCCAGAATAAAATTAAAAGGATGTCGACAGTACAGTATGAGTTAAAGAACTATGAGGACTAAGGTTCAATAAGACATCGATTATTATGGTCTTAAAAAGCTTTGGTTATGA
The DNA here is from genome assembly GCA_032716605.1 of Paralithodes platypus. Classification (NCBI taxonomy): domain Eukaryota; kingdom Metazoa; phylum Arthropoda; class Malacostraca; order Decapoda; family Lithodidae; genus Paralithodes; species Paralithodes platypus. Next base: position 56,821 of record JAVRFV010002277.1, read on the forward strand.
ATAAGAAAATTATAGCATACTCGGCAGTGTTGCTTCAACATTCAAGAACCACTAAATCATTGTACAGTCGCGCTAATAAGTGATGTCTCTGCATCAAGTATGTTTTGATCAATAATTGGTATCAGCAATATCGAAGCTTAATTTCTTCATATTGAGTGAAATAAACAAACATGTTCCTACGCTTACCCACCCTATTCAACATCGGACATACATTAATACAGCACAGAGCAAGCATAACGTAATAACAGCTGGGACATGACTTATTAGCGCGACCGTACAAGACTCCAGGATCTAAGCTTAAAACTGAATTTGAATTTGCCTCGCTGCGAGACTAGTATATTCAACCGAGTAAAATCTATTACAGGAGCTTAGAACGATCCATGACAAACATTTAGACTATATAATTTAAAGGTAAACAGTTAGTGCAAGTACACTCTGATACCATAGTATCTAGCCCATACAGGAAAATTTGTAGACACCTAATGTTTTTCTCTATGCAATTATATCTATCCGGATTGATTTTTGGATAGAATTTTCTTTTCAATAAATAGTATACATGGTTTTAAAGTTGAATTATAGAAAATTATATTCATAAATTCGTTTAAAGAGAGATGCTTCCATAAATAGAAATAAGTGAAGTACACATATTTGTATGAGTGGGCTAGAGATTATGGTATCCGAGTGTACAATAGGAAGTAATATACAAAAAATAGAATAGAGCAAGGTATATTTTTGTGTACTGTATAAATAAATTACAAAGTCTTGAAACAGTTTTAGAGTACAATGTTGTGCAATCCAATTGTGAAATAGGCTATTCTAGAAAATCTACTGTCAACGGGATTGAGGTTGAGGGGGCTCAGAAAATATACGTGGTGTGGCCCGATGAAACTTAGTTCTTTAAGGGGGGTCACCGGCTTAATTTTCTTTCCTTTTCTCTGCCCTATCACTAGACGCATAATACCGGGCCAGCTGTAGAGCGTGTGCACGCATGGATTGCATCCCTGCGATTGGTTCTGGTGGGGTGCCCCGAGGCCCCTAGGTCCCACTCCTATTAAGATTCGGAAGTGCGAATGTGGGTACTATGAAAGGAAGGACAGGCGAGATTGTGGAGATGCTAGAGAGATGAGTGGATGTATGTTGTGCCCAGGAATCCCGGTGGAAAGGGGGGAGAGCGAGGTGGATTATGGGAAAAAATTAACGCTTCAAGTTCATAATGGAAGGTTAACTAATATGGTACAGGAGGGGTGAGTTTCCTGGTGGCAGAGAGGTGGGAAGATTGTGTTATAGAAGTTCAAAGGTTTAATGAAAAACCTATTTTACTAAGAATAAAAGTCTGGGCGAGAGTCATGTTATATCACCATATGCATCCCAAGCAGGCTTAGGTAGATATGTCAAAGAACAGTTCTGGAATGATTTACTAGGTGTGGTTGTCAGATGCAAGGAAGGGGAGGTAGTAATTGTGGGAGACTTGAATGGGCATATCGGGGCAGGTGCCGACTAATATGAGGGCGTGCACGGAGGACAGGGATATGGCCAAAGGAACCTGGGAGGCGAATACATACTGGAACATACTTTGCTGCCATGGGGATGGTGGTGTGTAATACTATGTTTAGGAAGAGGATGAGCCATCTGATAACATATGAATCAGGTGGCTTCAGTAGCCAGATAGACTACTTCCTTATCAGCAAATCTGACAGAAAATAGGTTGGAGACTAAGATCATACCAGGTGAAGAATGCATCCCCCAACACAAGCTCCTAGTGTGTGACATGTGACTAAGTAGAGTTCATGTTAGAAACTTAAATACCAAAAAGGAAAAAATGGTTGTTGGAAAAAGAGGAATACAGAGAGATTACACAACGAAATTATGGAAATAGAAAGGAGAATGGGTGTTGGACCAGATGATGTTGAGTAAATGGAACTCTATAGAGCGCAGCCTCTTCGATACCACAGACAAAACAGACAAGTTCTCCTCGTGGTGGAACAACGATTTCGAAGCTGCAGTTAGAAGAATAGAAGTTTCAAAGTATGGAAGGAAGGTGGCAGCAAGGAAGGATACCTGACTGCCAAACTTAATGCTAGAAGAGAGGTTTACAGGGCAAAGAAAACCATACAGGATAGCGTAATAAAAAAAGTTTGCAGCAATAATAATACCAATGGGGTTTATAAATTAGCCAAGAATATGAGGGACTGTAGTCAGGACATCGTGGGTGTAAGATGCATACATAATGACATTAGCATGACCGTTTACACAGAAAACTGAATCAGAGAGGCGTGGAAGGAGCATTATTAAAGACTGCTTAATGTGGATTTGAATGGAACCGAGAAATGCTCAGCACTGCAGTCCCAGTACAATGCCCTCCACCTTTGATAGGACAAGACACTTAAAAGTGCTATACTGTAGATAAAATAAAGTCCGGGAAAGCCGCTGGGAGCTACGGCATTGTCGCCGAGATGCTAAAAGCAGCTGGAGATATTGGGGTAAAATTGGTCACAGAGCTGATTAATGACATCATAAAGAAACAAATTCCCAATGAATGGCAGAGAAGTTATATTAAATATATACAAAGGCAAGGGAGACTTATTAGACTAGAAATTATAGGAGTTTGAAAATGCTCGATCAAGTCATGAAAGTCAGCGAAAGGGTCTTGGAATGCATGACCATCAGCGACATGCAGTTTAGATTTATGCCGGGACGTGGCACAAGTTATGCCATCTTCATTCAGTGCCGAGCCCATTACAGTTGTTTTGGTCCTGGAGGCTCTGTCAATGGACTTTAGGGCAGGACTCCCATGAGAGCTGTTATATGCAGATGATTTAGTTCTCATCACAGATAGTGAGCAGAAAGCAGTGGCAAAGTTCAAAAGATGGGGAGGGTATGGCAAATATGGGTCAGAGTTAACAGATGAAACAAATGTCAAGATTAGTGGAGTAGGGCGTGGAACTATGGAAAGAAGCGGCGACTATCCATGCGCAGTATGTGGGAAGGGAGTGGAAAGTAATTAAATTCAATGTTGCATTTGTAGTAACTGGGTACACTAGATTTAGTGGAACTAGGACCTTTGACAAGAATCGTAAACTTTGAATGTGAAGTGTGCAAGGTTGAGCTTTTATTAAATGACCCGCCTGTCAGTGTTGATTTTGACAGTAACGCCGAATGTGAATAAGTTCTGCTACCTGGGCTATACGGTTTCCGCCGGAGGTGGCGCTGAAGCTGGCTCCATTGCTAGAGTCAGAAGTGGCTGGGGAAAGTTTTGAGAGCTGTTGCCACTCTTGACCATGAGAGGGCTCCCACCCCACCTTAAAGGGAATGTGTATACCTCAAGTCAGTCGTGTGTTAGGAACGCGATGACCTATGCCTCTGCGACGTGGCCAGTTAAAGCGGAGGATATCAATAGAATGGAATGGAAAGAGAAGAGACTGGGGAGATGGATGTGTGGGGTTAATCTCAGGGACAGGGTATCGAGTGAGGAAGTAAGAAGGCACCTGCGCATTAGGAGTGTTAGTGAAGTGATGTGCACGAGCCAACTTGGTTGGTTTGGACATGTGGAGATAATGAATGATCAGAACTGGGTGAAGAAATGCCGGACTGTGAACTTTGGGGGAGCTGCGCGTACGGGTAGACCTAGAATGACGTGAGCTTAGGTACTCCAGTCCGATCTCAAAATAAAACTTAAAAGGCAGTCCTTGACAGGGCCGCCTGAAAAGTTGCCATTTAGGATGAGAGTAACTACATTTTCTGTGAACAAAACTGTCTTTAAAACTTTTATATATGCATGTATTGTCTGTATCCTTTTTAAACTTTAAAAACTCTGGTGCTTAAGGGGGGTGACCTGTTTTTTGTTTTCTCCTTTTCCCTCTTTCTGACTTTTATCCATTCGGCCCAATTCAGCCTACTGTTTTAAGATTTGGATCACCATCCAGGTGTCTGTCTAGTGTCTATGGAGAAATCCAGCTTTGCCGGAGAAATTTTTCCATATTTTTTTTTAGCCTGCTGTCAAAAACTTTTAAATATGCTGGCTCGCTACCGCTCGCCAGGGAAAATATAGACACCTGGATTCTTTACTTATTAAAACAGTAGGCTGAATGGGACAGAGTGGATAAGAGAGTGAGAGAGAAAAATATAAGAGGTGGGCCCCCCTTAAGATTCTATAAACTAAATAGAGTAATATTGAAACCGGGCAAAGTTTATTGGTTAGTAAATAGACTTATTCCCTAAAATACTGGTATGTGATTGATAAATATACTAGATTGTAACAATTTATTTACACTCAAACTAATAAAATTTATTATTTCATCTGAATACTCAACCCTTTTAATTAGCATTAAACACTTAATTTGTATTCCAATATTTGTATTGCATAACTTCAAATTTTAATTTTACAGAAACTATTCACTGTACAGTATATAAATAAGACCTAACACTCCTCTGCACATTGCGACTCAAACATAGCTGCACAAGTCCTCCAATTGTACCTCAACACACTACAAGACTGGTTCACCACAAACAGAAACTAGCCCCAGCCAAATTTACAGCGACCCTTCTCACACACTAGACAGCAGAACAGTCCTATCCCTCATCTCACCTTAAAAAATATCCCCAGAGCACACAAAATCCTTGGTGTAACATAAGATACATCAATGTCATTTAAACATATTACAAGCATCAAAAACAAACCGACACCAAGATTAAACGCCCTCAAGTCACTTGCCCATACAACATTCCGACAAAGAAATTCCCACCACAGTATAAATACAATAAATGCGTTCAGTGATTGAATAATTATGCTAGCCCTGCTTGGGCCTCTAACCTCACTGAAACCAATCACAACACCCTACAGACTATACAGGACAAAGCCCTCAAAATAATCCCATCACTGGCTGCACATCTACCACACCTAGGCTATAAACCTCCTACACCAGGAAACCAAAGTCCTCAAATTCAAGGATCACCTTAATACGAGATGCATACAATTCCTCGCCGCAGACTCCACAAACCAACACCACCCACTACACTACATGTCAGAACATCCACACACCAAGAAACATAAAAAAGACACCTAGCACTTGTTATACATAAATATGGTATTCACTCCCCCCTCCCTTGCCTATCTCAACCCAGCCTCCAGAAGCATATCCATACTCAAATCACCCACCGATCCATCCAGTCATTCAAAGGCAACAATGCTACATGCACGGCTCCCTGAAGTCCATCCCTCTGAAACCCTCCTTTTTTTTTTTGTTTTTTTTTTTTTTCTATGTGATTGAGGGAGGCAAAAGGCATAACTGCCTATAGCGAGTGCCTCCCCCATAGTTGAAAGAGTGACAGGGCCAAAATCAAGGGACGTTCGAGCCAAAATGCCTGGACACACGGAGTTTGAAGCAATTTAAGTCATAGGAAGAGGGAAAGACTGATTCTGGGAGAGAGTTCCAGAGCTCAGATGTTGAGTAGAAGAAAGTTTGAGAGTAACGTTTCACTCTTGGGTTGGAGAGTTGCACAGAGTAGGGGTGGGATTGAGTTGCAAGACGGGTACCACGTGCCCTACGTAAAGGAGGTGGTATGCACTGGGATAGCTCTGAGGAACACTGATTATTATAGTAGCGATAGAATAGCGAGAGAGATGCAACATTGCGGCGGAGAGAGAGAGATTGCAGAGAGTTGGTGAGTGGACGGGAGTTAATGATACGAAAGGCCTTCCTTTCAACCTTGTCTAGGAGAGCGGTGTGAGAGGAACCTCCCCACACATGTGAACAATACTCAATACAAGGGCGCACTATGCCCCTGTACAGAGCAAGAAGCTGTGCAGGGGAAAAGAACCCCCTAAGGCGGTTGAGCACACCCAGCTTCTGGGAGGCTGCCTTAGCAAGACTGGTAATATGGTCCTTCCAAATGAGAGCAGAAGAAAAAGAGACACCAAGAATATTGAGAGAAGATGAAGGGTTGATTTTTGTATTGTTGAAGAATAAGGGATAGTCCGCTGGGAGATCCTGACGGGTAGATAGATGGAGAAATTGGGTTTTGGAAGCATTAAAGTTAACAAGGTTTTCTCTGCCCCAATTGGAAATAGTATTTAGATCAGAATTTAAGAGTTCTATGGCTTCATTACGTTTGTCGTTGAGGGATTGCTGGCTGGGGCGTTCTGAAAAACTAATGGAGTAGTGTAAAGTTGAGTCGTCTGCGTATGAATGGATGGGAATTAAGGTACAGTTAAGGAGATCATTTATAAAAATTAGAAAGAGAATAGGAGATAGGACAGAGCCCTGAGGAACACCGGAGTTTATAGGGTGAGGAAGTGAACAATGGCCGTCCACAACCGCAGCTATGGAGCGGCCAGAAAGGAAATTAGAGACAAAGGCACAGATGGAGGGATAGAAACCGAAGGAGGGTAGTTTAGAAATTAAAGATTTATGCCAGACTCTATCGAAGGCTTTCGATATGTCTAGTGCAATAGAAAAAGTCTCGCCGAAGTCCCGAAAGGAGGATGACCAAGAGTTAGTAAGATATGAAAGAAGATCACCAGTAGAGCGACCCTTAACCTGACAAGCGCGATATAGATGTAGGTGCTAGGGTAGTTATTTGTGCATTTCTAGCCCTGGATTCTGACAGAATTCGTTATATTTACAATATAAACCATTATTTGTTTTCGGTATGCTTTTATTTTACATATATGATGTATATATGAACCTTCAAGAGTGCTAAAATAAGTGGGAAAAGCATTTGGGTGGTGAAAAACGAAGATATTGGCCACCCGGTCATAATCTCAGGCGAGAGAGAGAGACAGGCAGCCTTCCCCTCTCGCTGTCTGGGAGTCAACTGAGGAGAGCGGGGCGGTGTGTGCCGGTGTCTGGGTGTTGCATAACGATCTTTTATGCAACCCACTTGTGCTACATTATCGCGGGAGAGAAAAATAACCGATAAATGATGATAATAAGAGGAAAAATAGGTGATAATTGAGGAGGGGAGGGAGGGGGGAATAAGGTGGGGAAGGTGGGGGGGGGGTGTGGTGAGATTTACATGGATGAGTACTGGAGGGGAATTATCTCACCTAGAGACAAATTCCTTTGTTTTGATAGGCCCTTTTTTTTTATGGAAGGCTTTTTTTATGGTCCTGCTTCCGTGAGGCCTATCGCGTTCCCTATAGGAAGCCTTCCGTGAGGCCTATCGCGCTTGCCGGGTTAAGGAAGCCATACTGGCGATCTGAGAGCAGATTATGAGAAGAGAAATGCTTAAGAAATTTGGAAGCAAGAATAGTTTCAAAAACTTTAGAAAGACAAGAGATAAGAGCAATTGGACGATAGTTGGAGGGTTGAGAGCGGTCACCCTTCTTTGGGACAGGTTGAATGTGAGCAAACTTCCAGCATGAAGGGAAGACGTTAGAGGATAGACAGAGACGAAAGAGTTTGCCTAGGCAGGGAGTCAGCACGGAAGCACAGTTTTTGAGAACAACAGGAGGAACACCGTCCGGACCGTACGCCTTATTAGTGTTAAGCCCAGAGAGGGTAGAAAGTACATCTTTAGAAGAGATTAGGATATTAGGCATAAGTAAGAGAGAGGAGGGCGGAGAGGGAGGAATAGCACCGGAATCATCCAAGGTGGAGTTTCTAGCAAAAGTTTGAGCGAAGAGTTTAGCTTTGTCAGAGGAAGAAGTGATGGTTGTGCCATCAGAGTGGGAAAGGGGAGGGAAAGACGAGGAAGAGAAATTGTTGGAGAGGTTTTTGGCTAGATGCCAGAAAGCTTGGGAAGAGCTAGAGTTGGATAGTTCAGTGCATTTATTATTGATGAAAGAGTGTTTGGCAAGTCGAAGAACAGATTTGGCTTGATTCCGGGCAGAAACATATGAAGAATGAGAGTCTTGAGTTTTAAGGCGTCGGTACCGTTTGAATGCTTCCTCCTTATTGCGGACAGCAGTAGAACAGGCGTGAGTAAACCAAGATTTATTAGCATTAGTCTGAGAGAAAGAGAATGGAATGTATGCTTCCATGCCCGATAGGATTACCTCGGTAATGCGTTCAGCACTCTCCGAGGGTCCCCGGCCATGGAAGCAGAAATCATTCCATGGGAAATCAAAGAAGTACTGCCGAAGAGCCTCCCAGTCGGCAGCGCCAAAGTGCCACAAGCGCCGCCGGCTAGGAGGATCGGGTGGCTGTACTGGAGAGATAGGACAGGTGACAGAGATAAGTTTATGGTCGGAGGAGCCCAAAGGAGAGAAAAGATCGACAGTATAAGAAGAAGGGTTAGAAGTTAGAAACAGGTCAAGAATGTTGGGCCGATCTCCGATGCGATCCGGGATACGGGTGGGTTGTTGAACTAACTGCTCTAGGTCATTTAGGATAGAAAAGACGTAGGCTTGTTCACCAGGTGGATCAGTAGTGTGAGAGGAGAGCCATTGGCGGTGGTGAACGTTGAAATCTCCTAAGATGGAGATTTCTGAGAAAGGAGAAATGGATAGAATGTGTTCCACTGTAGAGTTTAGATAGTCAAAGAATTTAGGAAAGTTGGTAGAGTTAGGGGAAAGATAGACAGCACAGAAATATTTAGTAAGAGAATGACAGGAAAGTTTGAGCCATAAAGTTGAGAATTCAGAGGAGTCGAAATCGGGAACACGAGAGCAAGTGAGTTTGTTGTGCACATATGCACAACATCCGCCTTTCACCATCCGCCATCACATTTACCGTGAGGACAAAGTCCACCTGGCTAGACTGCGGTGTGAGCACCATCCAGCCCTAGAGTTATCAGAAGAGGCTGGAGGACTCCGTCCAGGTTTGAACACGAACACCACACACTATCAAACACATAATGGAAGACTGCATCACCCACTCCTTGAGAACTGTGTGGGGAAAACCCAGTCTCGGCCGTGGCCTTCCTTAGGAGCATGGGCTGTTCGGCAAGGCAACCTACGGAACAAACTACTACTACCAAAGTACCAACATTCATCTAAAAAGCCAAACCTGCAAAAAATCAGATGTACGATCTGAGAATTACCAACATAAGTGGCTTTCAAAAACATACAATGGTGCCAATTTTAACATTTGTGCCCTCCCAGTAGTTGGCAGGCACTAAGCAGGTGTCCCTGGGGATGGTGGTGTTTACAGGTGTACCCGGGGTGGATGGAGGGCACAGTGTCCAGGGCAGATAGTCCACTGCTGTGTCAGGTCCTAGATATAGAATGTATATTATAATTTATCCAAGAACTAATGTAAGACTTGCATTGCAAGATTACATATATACAGTAAACCCCCGCTAACTCGGACTCTTTTTTTTTACTCGGAAACCTGCACTTCTCGGAATGGCATAGGCCTCTCGGAAATGTCCCTGTATATCTCTGAAAATTCCGAGTTGGACGGGATTTGTGTCCGGTTTACAATGTTCTCTCACTCGGTTTTAAGTGATTTTAGGATGAATTGAAGCCTGTGCCTTTTAATTATTGTGTTAATATTAATTACTATGTACTGTACTGTCCCTGAAAACATAAGGTTCGTATTTGTCATTAATATGATGAATTTCAGATAAAAAAACAAAAACAAAAAAACATTATCTTAATTTTCTCTGACGCGGACTTTCCTCTCATAATTCGGAATTTTCCCTCTCTTAAGTCAGACATAAGTCAGACCTCGGACATCTCGGAAAATTGGGCATCTCGGAAGTGGTCTCCCCCAATTAGTCTGAGTTAGCGAGGGTTTACTGTACATACATTTAAAGATAGTGCTCCACACGAAATGCAGTTCCAGTTTCACATGCTAATGGCAAAACTCCAGGCAGCCCGGTTCAGAGCTACCTCACTAGTCAGCTTTTTCTATTAATGACCAGACCATAAGGTCTGATCTCAAGTCTTTCTTGGTCTGCCCCTTGGTGCAGCTCCCTCCAAATTCATGACTTTCATCTTTTCATCCATCCTCTCCACAAGTTTAAACTAAAAAACTTTCAAACATGGGGAATGCTCCAAGATAAGATGCTGCACACAGCTAACCATAGAATTGACTTTGGTAGCTTTAAATTACGGATTCTAGAAAGTAATTGCCAACCTTTATCAAGGGTTAAACTAATTATTGCATGGCTGCATTCCTGATAAAAACTATCCCTTACACTGAAAAATATTTTTTGGCATTTCATATTAGACATCTTTTCTCCTTTACCCCCAAAGCTTCTGGAAAAGCTTAAATGTGAAATATTTTAAAATTATTTCCTACCCATATAGTTAATATAAACGCTAAGTAGTCTGGCCTGGAAGCGAATGAATTGCCCCAAGCACCTCTGTCCCCCGTCAGCTGAGCCCCTCCCAAACAACGCTTTCTCTCATACCTCTCCCTGTCCTTCCACCTCACTCATATACTTAGTCCTTTTCTCGCTTCCCATACTTTCCACATGGCCAAACCATCTCCAGTTCTTTTTTACACTTTCCAGCTTCACACCACACCGCTCTCTTACTTCCTCATTCGTCTGCGTATCCCTCCATGCAACTTCACATGCATTTTTCAAGTAACTATTCCACCCCTCTCACTCTTAGTTTGTGTATCTTCAACACCATCCATGCTTCACTCCCATACATCCATGTCTAGATTACCTCTATCATGAAACTACTTTTATAATTTCCATGCGGACTACCCTATTCTTTGTCACTTCTTTGAGCGCACCTACAACAGTGTTTCGCTGTTACACCCTCTCACACACTTCATCCTCCATACTCCCATCTTTACTCATCACAATGCCCAAATACTTAAATGAGCAGAAATCCTCCATAACCTAACCATTAAACCGCACCTCACACTGTGACTGCACCCCTGTCAAAGACCATAACCTTACTCTTCCCAGCATTTACCTTCAGGTTCCTTTTGTCACACTCTTCCAAACATTTACCAGATCCTGTAACTCATTCACTATCACTCCTCAGAACTGTACCATCAACAAACAGTACATACTACATACATACATAAAATGTTAAGACCGAGTGTTCCACACATACGTGCAGTTTCAGTCTCTTGTCCTAATGGTGGCGTTCCAGGCAACCCTGTTAAGGGCTGCTTCACTTGTCAAATTCTTGGATTTGAGATCGGCACATAATTATAGTCCGATCTCAGGTCTTCCTCGGTCCAGCTCCCTCCACAATCACAGACCTGCTTTTTTCACCCAATTTTGTTCATCCATTCTCTCCACATGTCCATACCATCCCAGTCTACTTGTACGCATCACCTCGCTAATACTCTTTATACCTAAACGACGCCTCGGCTTAACATTTGTTTTTCTATCCTGTAGCCTGGCCCCACACATCCATCTCCCCATTCTAATCTCATTACGTTCCATTCTGTTGACATCCTCTACTTTAATGGCCCATGTTTCTGAGGCATACGTCATTGCACTTCTAACACATGAGGCATACACCTTTCCCTTCAGGGGGAGAGGCATTCTTTTCATGGTCAGAATTGGCAGCAGTTCTCTGAACTTCCCCCAGCCACATCTAATTCTAGCAACAGTGGCAGCCTCGGTCCCACCACCGGCAGAGATATAATCTCCTAGGTAACAAAACTTGTTCACCAGCTCCAATGACTCTTTTCCAAAATTCACAGCCACAGGATCATCACTTAACACAATCTCGCCTTTGCACACTACGCACTCAAATTTCTCTATTTCTGACTTATCCTTCGGCAGGGGTCCCTTTATTCTACTACAACGCTTATTCCCATGGTGCACCCAGCGTCGACAGATGCTACATTTAATCGCGTTAATGCCCACTCCCTTTCCACACACTGCACATGGGTATGCACAGCTCTTTTCCACATTGCCTCGTCTCAATCTACAATGCATAATGTTACGACCGGCACTACGAAATAAACAAGGGCACTTAATATTGGACTAGAAGATAGGCTATATCTGCAACAACGGTACGCTAATTCCAAACCCTCTAACTATTAAGCCGGTGAACAAAACACTTAAACCCTCCAGAGTTAATCTACTGGATAACGGGGTATCAATTAACTGGGTTTAGTGCACTTCTACAAATGCTTTCCGGTGACGGAAAAGCCAACTCACAACATGAGTACTTACGTTACTAAAATGCTCTCAAGTAATAACAATGCTTAAATAAACTATAACAAGATTTAATAAAGGAGTATATGCTTACGTTAACTTTAGTGTGAGTCTGTACTCAACACTAAACTCTTCAATGCTCTATGAAAACACTGGAAGTCTAGTCCTACAGCAAACAGATATGGAATCTTCTGAAAACGTCTGATGCTCTAAGATGCTCGTCGAATATAGAACATAAATAATGCAGGGGCAGGACACCAAAGCGTGTATCTTAAATACACCAACAAGTAGGATACATATATATATAAAACAAGGGAGTGCAAGAACTCTGTGACCGCACTAATAATAGCCACTCAAATCAGTACTTCCTTAGCCAACGTAACAGCCAAACTGGGTTGTGCACTATGCATCAACCTAGGCTAAAATAAGGTGTGAATAATTCCTAAAGCATACGCAGTTAAAGTTAATAAACACAATGCTGTCTTTCTCACTAATAAAGTCAAGCAGTGGCATAAAAGGTACAAGGAACCTAGGCAGAGCGCAAGCATGCTCGTAGCCTACGGTCTCCCCTTGAACAGATTTCCCTTATGTTACGTTAAGTGACTAGGAGGCTCTCTTGGTAAGTCCAGATCTCAAGTATCTGGTCTTACCCTGCCGCTCCACAAAGGTCAACAAAATGAGGTAGCAAGTATACGAGCAAGAGTAGGCAAAAGCCCTTCGCTTGCTGCTACACTCGCAAAGGAAAAATATGCACAAGGGTTACAGGCTACCTAGCTCCGTCGAAGTCGTACAGGCTCTGACTTGCCACAAACATAACTCAGACAACGACCAAGGACACCCTCCACTGTCTAGCATTAAATAGTAGGAAAGAACAACTCAATAATTAGAAGCACCCCAATACTATGATACCATGTGACTGACTCTAATAATCCCTAAAGCTAATGCAAAACATGTGAGAACTGGTGCTGGTAATACGACTGGCCGACTATGGAAGTCGTATGCAGAACCAGAAGGGATAAGTAATTGAATAAAGACAAGAAGTATGGAAAAGAAGTTCAGAGAGAGAAACAGTAGTAAAGAGGGTTAGATTGGGGACAGATTGCAAGGGACGTCTAGGACCAAGCACAACATACCAAGCTCTCAAGAGGCACGCGGGAAGGATGCCCGCACCACCTTACTAGGACAGCGGCCTCCAATCACAGACGACTAAGTCATGAAGAGCAGGCGTCAAATGATGCGTCAGGCCCACCGGCCAATCACGAGCGGGTGGCCCCCGCCTAAGCAAGGAATGCGCATGTACATACACACGCACATACTACCACCTCGCTGCTTCTCTTATCTCCCTCTCCTTGCAATTCACTACATATTTTATACTCTATCAAGGATATAAAATACTTCCAAGTGTCACAGACAAGAAAAAAAGACCACCACTGATCTGTCTGTGACAACATGAACACTAAGAAAGAAAGAACATCGTTCTACGATTATTATAGCCCATTTCACAGCCCTGGAGAGCGCTAGCGAGTAAGAGTACATTCTGGCAAGCTGGCCAGCGTAACAATAACCTTGGTTTGTTAATATTGACTCTTAAACCCTTGCTCGCCATGCCCTCTCTCCATTCTCTGAATTGGGCCTCAGCACCTTGCATACTGTCAGCTATTAGGACTAAATCATCTGCATAAAACAGTTCCAACGGGAGTCCGCCTCTAAAAACTCTAGACAGTGCCTCCAAGACCATAATAAAGAGGAGAGGGCTTAACACTGAACCCTGATGGACTCCAACACTGACTGCGAACTCATCACTCAGTACACCCTTCACCCTCACCGCACTTCGCGAATCCTCCTACATCTTCATTATCACACGCACCAGCCACTCTTCCACACCAAGTTTCCTCATAGCCAACTGCACAACATCTCTAGGCACCCTATCAAAGGCCTTCCCCAGGTCTACAAAGTAAAGATCCCTGCCTTTTAATAAATATCTTTCCTGTATCTGCCTGACTATGAAGATAGCATCGGTTGTACCCCGTCCTGGCATAAAACCAAACTGCATATCATCAATGGAGATGCTTTGCCTGATCAAACCCTCAAAGACTCACAGACCTTCATGATTTGGTCAAGCATTTTCAGGCCCCTATAATTTCCTCTATCTAGCGCATCCCCTTTTCCTTTGTATATATTTACTATTACAGTTTTGAGCCAATCCTCTGGGATATTCTCATCTTTAATAATGGTGTTTATCAACTCGGTGACTAAGTTGACACCAGTCTCCCGTGAGGCTTTTATCATCTCAGCGTCAATGTCAGAGAGTAGGGGAGGTGTGGTGGAGTGGTCATGCCACTGGAATGGTAATCCAATGGACCCGGGTTCAAATCCCGATATGTCAATGGGAAGATATCGAGATTGAATTTGTGCTGTACCTAGTATCAGTGCATTACCACAAAGCCCACCGAAATGCCGAAAAAATACCCTCATTGTTCCGTGATTAACCCGGGGAGACTCTTAACCCTTTGGCGCACCTATAGTTTCCAATCAAAGTTTTTCCCACTCCAAAATTATATCTCGGCTCACTCAGAGCCAGTTTTGTGCCCGGCGATAATTTGTTTCTGTGACGTTTTTATCCACCAAAAAATCCTTGTATTTGGATTAATGAGGTACCATCGGCTTCGTTATTGATTGAACTTGAAGATAAGCGAATAAAAACATAGAATAAATACAAAACAACCACATTGGGGCACTCTGAAATAAGAATTGTAAAAAAAAAGTAAATACCTTATCTCCAACTCGCGCTAGCTCAAACTTCTGCCCGCAACAATTTTGATTTGCATACATATATGGAAGCGGAATTTATAAGGAGGATCCACTGGTATCTTCAGAATTACTATAAACCAAATAGTTACCGAGATACACGAATAAACGTGAAAGTATCGAAACACAGACTGAGCTGTACTCTGCTCACTTCCCAGCCAGCCGTGAGTAAACGGTTAAACTGAGGGGGTTGCCAATTGTACCCATTGAACTAGGCGTAATACTTAATATCTGTGCCAAATATGACGCGTGTCAGACGAAAACTTAATTTTTGGCGAATATTTTTAAGTTTAATGACTCTTAACGAGTCATCGTGCGCCTAGGAAAAAAATACCTAATGACTCTGAACGAGTCAAAAGGGTTAAGAGTTCCCCCGGCAGACTGCGGGGAGACTCTTAAGAGTCAGAGAAAAAAAAAATCAACTTTTGACATCAATTTTTTTTTTTTTTTGCCCCTGGGCCATGCAAAATCTCAGTCCTCTACCTCCCCTCCTTCCTCCTCTCCTTCAGTTATCACCTATTTTCCCTGTTATTCCCTTATTCTGAGGTATATTTTCGTGCTAACATTAGAAATCCGGTTGCAGGGTGTGGTCATCACTGATAGCAAGCGAATGCAAGAGAGAGAGAGTATCGATCGACTGTGTCTCAGTGGCCTTGGGGGAAATTGGCGGGAAAGCAGCTTGCCTCCCCCATACATTATACAACTCGTGGGCTATATCTCCGATTTTGACCATCCAAACGCGGTTTTCACTCGTTTTATTGTTGTTTCAGGTTAATACCTTTATAATCAACCCATAATAGGCACATATGGATAAGTATTAATGCTATTAATGGTACAATGAATATTTTAGTGACGGAAACACTTCAAATACATGCGCACAGGGAGAGGTGTCTAATTACCCCCATGCGCACTTCAGAGGTTAAATAACACTATGAATATTCCCATATTCAAAATATGTTACAGGGGAACAATGCCTAGTGAGTTTACTGCTCAATAGGTGGCATTCTGAGAGTGAGGGTCTGAGTCTGGAGGGTGAAGCACTTGAGCGAGGCAACCAGCCGCTTCAGAGCTGCGTCGAGCCATGATGGATGCTTCAAATGTCTCACTCCCCAGACTGGAACAAGACCTCACGGGCTTCACCGTGTTGAGCGGTGGAATGTACAGGCTCTCAGCCTATGCCCGAGAGGGAGTAGTTGGAATATAGGAAGGGGGAAAAAAAAATAAAAAAATAAAAAAAAATAAAAAATAAAAAGGGAGCTTCACCGTCCTTCATTTTATTGATTGCGCTGCTCACTACAGCTGGTGCTATCAAAGGAGGAGGTCAACATTGTTTTTTCGATACTAAGCTGTTCCTCATCCCATTCAAACTCTACATTTAGCAATCGTTCATGTGTGCCTTCCATGCTTCTCTGATTTAATTTTCTGCATACACAAGCTTCCCATTAGCGTTTCTAAAACACTGTTCACCTATAATATCCCTACTGTCATTTTTAACTCGCCTAGCTAGGTTGAAGATCCCATTGGGATTGTCAGTGTTACACACTTGTTCGAGGACCAGGTCCTTAACCCTCTCACGTTTTTTATGCAATGTTGAGCCTATTAGGAATACTTTAACACCTTATTAGCGGGCTAGGCGGTTTATTTATATGTAGCCACCAGCGGGGTGTTTTTAGCCAAAATAGGGCTGTTTACGTGATCATTTTCATGCCTAAATAAGACCCAGAGCGTAAAACAAGTATCTATCCCTGAGAGGGCATAAACAGAGCTTTCCAATGACACCATAACGATCCTTTTATGATGGCTAGTTTTCTTGCAACAACCGCACAACGCGAGTGCAAAAAGCATGTAATTCGGCACTTTCCCCATACAATTCCGTATATAGCGAGTGAGAGAGGGAGGGAGGAGGTGGGATTTGTGTCAGTAGGTTCGCCGCGGTGGTCTGGAGCAGTCATACGCTCGCTACTCTCCTGCCACCACTTGTCTCTCTCTCCCAGCAACATTACGTGCTGAAATTGCCACACGACCTATGTCGAGCGCCGCCAGATAGTCCAGATTTATTATACTAGACTTATGTTGCGCGCCGACACTTAGGGGTTAAAGCCTTTGTTACCATCAGGGGTATTTAGAAACCTTTAGTTTAGTTACTTGAACCTCTGCAGTTGTCTTTGAGCTAGCTGTGGGCAGAAAACTAATTTTAGAGAGATTATTATAAGAGTGAAAGAACTATTATTGCTAATCTGGCAACCTCTGAGTCATAAAAACGTGAAAGGGTTAATGCCATTTTTAGCATTGTAAATAACTCTTTTGGCAGTTCGTTTAGCTGCCTGGTATTCCTTCTTGCTGCCTCCCTTCTTCCATGCTTTGAAGCATCTCCTTTTCTCTTTCACAGCATGTGAAAACTCAATCGTTCCACCACCAGGAGGTCTGATTCCCGGGGTGACCCATTGTTTTCCCACAGACTTTGTCAGTGGCAGTGATAAGGCTATGCTTAAGAAAGTTCCATTGACTATTTACATCATTAGGCCTCGCTTCCTTATTTCTATTAATTTCTTCCAGTTCACTATGAAACCTATCCCTAACTTCCTAGTTCTTCAGCAGCCACACTTTCCTTTTGGGTATGTATACCTTCTTGCGCTTAGGATAACTGTATAAGCTCATGTTGCACACAAGTAGCTTATGCTTGGGGATACATTCTTTGCTCGGGATGACCTTTACATCTCTAGTTTCCAGTCTTTCCTGTTAACCAAGAAGTAATCTATCTGGCTACTGGAGACCCCAGAGTTATGTGATCAGATGGCTCTGTCTTTTGTTGAACTTAGTGTTACACACAACCATGTTGAGTGCAACGCAAGACTCAAATATATATTCGCCTTCCAGATTCCTCCTTCCGTAACCATTTCCTCCATGTACCCCCTCGTATCCATCTGCAGATGCTCCCACGTGACCATTCAGGTCCCCCCGACCCCCCACGATTGTTATTTCATTCTCCGAGAGGCCATAAATTACACTGACTGTGTCAATCTAGAAGTCATCTTTTATCTCTTTCTGTAGACCAGCCTGTGGGGCATATGCAGATATCACATTCAGAATTCTTTCACCAACTCTTAACTTCAAAACAATCGGCCTTTCACTAACTCTCATAATCTGAAGCACACTTTCCGCCAGCTCTTCAGCCACCAGAACACCCTTTCGCTTTATCAGTCTCCACCCCCATCCAGTAGATTCTATATCTTTTCTTTCTTCCAACAATCCACTGTACCCCATGCCTCTTCCAGAGCGTTTCCTGGGCACAGCAGACGTCCACTCGCCACATCTCAGCCGCTTCATTTGCACGCAGATTCAAACTACCAACATCCACACTAGCAAGTCTGAGATTGTGGGGGGCATTTGCCCTTATCCTGGAAACTTCCACTAATTTCCTTCCCTTATCAGTGGTACACCAACATCCACTGCTCTTCCTGGAGTTTCTTTCAAGATGCCATCCATATAGATATTGAACAACCCTTGCTTTAACCCAACATTCAGATCAAGAGAACTCCGGTTCATATTCCAAACGGACTGGCACCTTTGCACCCACATACATTCTCTTCAACGCTTTTAGAAACTTGCCAGCTACACTGTATACTGTATTTGCAATACTTTCCACAAACCTTCTGTCAACTCTGTCTTAGAATTTCTCCAAGTTCATAAAGGCAATATAAAACTTTTGTCCCTTCTCCAGATATTGTTCAACTACCGTTTTAGGCTACTTAAATTCCTAATAATGAAGGTTATGAAGAAACTTATTGCCAAGCTTAAATTTTTGCAATCTTTTAAATTATTTTTCACTGTACAGTAAGGCAATAAGAACTCACCAGAAATTAATTTTTAGTGCTCCTGATCATGATGCACCCAGAACCAACCGTCTTCGCTCGTCTTGTCAGCTCCTTTACTCCATCTTCGGTTCCAGCCTGCAGAATATCACCGAATTAGTATATTCTAAATTGTTTTTTAAATAAACAATAAAATGTAGTTTATTTTTTTGTAAATAGGATTGAACAGAATGTGGAAAGCAGCTAAAAATAGAGTAAGAGATTGGCCACTTCAAAATGGAATCTGTGTTTAGACTAAATATATCAACAGAAAGTCGTTTTCTGTTTTTTGTATTATATTCCGGTCGGGTGTTTGAAATCAGTCTTGTAAATTGCTGGGATATATAGCCATATACAGAGAATGGACTTAGCTAGAATGTCTGGTAAAATACGAAGTGAGACGGCTGGCAGAACACCACGTCGAAAGTATGCAGAATGGATACTGTGGAACGGCCTCAAGTTTGTCTAGACAACATGGCCTGAAGGCTATGAAGAGTTTCGATGGATATAGCAGACTCAATTGTGGATTTAGAGAATATGCTCCAACTTTTGAGAGATTTGTAAGAGTAGTATTTTACTGCAACTACACATTCTAGCTCTGTTCCAAACTATGTATTTCAGATAAATCCTACCTATTCAACTGCATCTAAAACTTACACCATAACAGGTCTATCAATCTCCATATCTCCAGCCATCCATTTTCTCCCAATTTTCTACATCACCGACACCTCTAGCTCTCCTGTAAATCCATAAATACAACTACCTATACAGTCAACCAAAACTGCCACATTTCCAATTGATCTTGAGTTTGATTAGGTTAGGCTAGTTTAGTATAAGGTAGGTTTGGTTATTGGTTAGGTTTAAGTAGGTTAGGACACCAAATCCAGTTTAGTCTGCGGCCGATTGGTTGACTATAGGAGGGTTTGTTGCGAGCAGACTCACGCTTCCTCCAGTATTACAATCACCACCACAACAATCACAAGGCATCACAACCACCTTCCACCACGTTAACCCCTTCTTTACCGGTGACGTCATTTCGAATTTATTGTAGCTATGTTTAGACGATTTTATGCACTTTAGGAAGAATATGTGGTAATAAGAGTTAAGGGAGATGGTTCAAAGCCTGTTAATCGTTAGAGTCCCTTTTTAAACTAAATATAATCGTCTAATAGTAGACATAAGTTAAAAAGACGTCACCGGTATAGAAGGGTTTAAGCTTCATTACCTCTTTATTACAGAGCGAATGCAGCAGGCTTGAAAAATGATTGGCTTTCGATCTTCATGTAATTGGTATATTATTTGTACACTTTCGAAATTAACCAGTTACATTACAACTCTCCTCGTCTTAATACCCATCTCTACTTCAGTTATTCTCAAATATCTTTACTTAGTCTCTTATGTGTGGGGAGGATTCTCTCACACAGCACTTTGACAAAGTAGACAAGAAAGCCTTTCGTCTCATTAACTCACGTCCATTCACGGACTCTTCGCAATCTCTCTTCGCTGCAATGTTGCAACTCCCTCGCTATTCTACCGCTATTACAATAATCATTGTTCCTCCGAGCACTTTCAGTGTATACCACCTCTATGTAGCACCCGTCTTGCAACACAATCCCATCCTTACTCTGTGCAACTCTCCAATCCAAGATTGAAACTATTCCCAAACCTCCTATTCAACAGCTGAGCTCCGGAACTCTCTCCCTGAATCCATCTTCTCATCCTATGACTTAAATTGCTTCAAACTCCGTATGTCCAGGCATTTTGGCTCTAACATTCCTTGATTTTGGCCCTGTCACTCTTTCAACTCTGGGAGAGGCACCGTCACAGGCAGTTCTGCCTTTTGTCTCCCTCATCCACATAGAAAAAAACAAATCTATAATCGCTACGCTAATATACTAATCCATTTCAAGCTAGAAGACTATTTTTCCCCAGGTGCTTTAAAGCGTTAAGATATCGAAGGAATCTCCCTAAAGCTACCATTTAATTTTGTTCATTTTAGCACATCCAATATCATAGAAACTCCAAGATTAGTTTGAACTTTTACACACCTTTAGTTTCAGTCAGATTCCCCAATTGTCGTCCTGGTTCCTCTTTCAGAACGGCCTTCAGCCTTGGGTATGTCTGCATCACCTTCGTTGCATCACTACTTTACCTGAAAATTCAAAGTAAAGTATTGTAGTTCACCGTATTACATTAGATTGTTTTTATTAACATTGAAATACTGGTGTATATACAAATCGTTACTTTATAGCACTATTTCACATTATTACGAATATTACTCGCCTATATTAGTAGATTGCGCCTCCTGCGTGGGTTTATATACTTACCAGTCGCCATATCTACTCTCTAAACTCCACCACCACCACCACCACCACCATATCCCAGATCTCTTCACAACCACCATTCATTCCCCACAGCTCACCACCACCACCACCACATCCCAGACTCTTCACCACCACATCCCAGATCTCTTCATCACCACATCCCAGATCTCTTCACCACCACATCCCAGATCTCTTCACCACCACATCCCAGATCTCTTCACCACCACATCCCAGATCTCTTCACCACCACATCCCAGATCTCTTCACCACCACATCCCAGATCTCTCACACCACATCCACAGATCTCTCACCACATCCAGATCTCTTCACCACATCCCAGATCTCTTCACCACCACATCCCAGATCTCTTCACCACCACATCCCAGATCTCTTTCCCGCCACATCCCAGATCTCTTCACCACCACATCCCAGATCTCTTCACCACCACATCCCAGATCTCTTCACCACCACATCCCAGATCTCTTCACCACCACATCCCAGATCTCTTCACCACCAATCCCAGATCTTCACCACCACATCCACTCTTCACCACCACATCCCAGATCTCTTCACCACCACATCCCAGATCTCTTCACCACCACATCCCAAGTCTCTTCACCACCACATCCCAGATCTCTTCACCACCACATCCCAGATCTCTTCACCACCACATCCCAGATCTCTTCACCACCACATCCCAGATCTCTTCACCACCACAGATCTCTTCACCACACACCAGATCTCTTCACCACACATCCCAGATCTCTTCACCACCACATCCCAGATCTTCACAACCACATCCCCAGATCTCTTCACCACCAGATCTCTTCACCACCACATCCCAGATCTCTTCACCACCAATACCCAGATCTCTTCACCACCACATCCCAGATCTCTTCACCACCACATCCCAGATCTCTTCACCACCACATCCCAGATCTCTTCACCACCACATCCCAGATCTCTTCACCACCACATCCCAGATCTCTTCACCACCACATCCCAGATCTCTTCACCACCACATCCCAGATCTCTTCACCACCACATCCCAGATCTCTTCACCACCACATCCCAGATCTCTTCACCACCACATCCCAGATCTCTTTACCACCACATCCCAGATCTCTTCACCACCATATCCCAGATCTCTTCACCACCACATCCCAATCTCTCACCACCACATCCCAGATCTCTTCACCACACACCCAGATCTTTCACCAAACATCCACCACCACATCCCAGATCTCTTTACCACCACATCCCAGATCTCTTCACCACCATATCCCAGATCTCTTCACCACCACCATTCATTCCCCACAGTTCTCCACCACCACCATATCCCATATATCTTCACCACCACCACCACCACCATATCCCAGATCTCTCCACCACCACCATTCATTCCCCACAGTTCACCACCACCACCACCATATTCCAGATGTCACCACCACCACATCCCAGATATCTTCTCCACTACCACCATATCCCAGATCTCTCCACCACCACCATCACATCCCAGAGCTCTTCACCACCACCACCATATCCCAGAGCTCTCCACCACCACCACCACCATATCCCAGAGCTCTCCACCACCACCACCACCATATCCCAGAGCTCACCACCACCACCATATCCCAGAACTTCACCCATCAGTCCCAAATAATCACTACCACCACACCATAATCACCACAACCTTAAATTTTCCTTTTACACCACCAAGCTAGACTGATCTGACTACTACCCTCACCACCACAACCCTCACCACCACCCCACCTACATAATCTTTACCCCCAAGATAAACTCACCATCATATAATTATTACACTCTCATTGAGCTATCCTGTCCACTACTCCATAAGCTCGGTTCTTATGCCACCACTTCAGACTTCAGTTCCTCCTTTACCCCATAGTAATATTGAGCTCTGATCACCACCTACACCACTCACCCTACCCTTAGCTAAAGTAATCATCGCAGACTCAAGAGTTCGGTTAAATCACCAATCAAACTCTGCTCTCCACTACAACATCAATTCCTTAAGCCTAGCTCACCACAACTATCACTCACTCCCCCCCAACCATCGAGCTCGAGTCTCCTACTGCACTACCACCACCACCACTACCCCCTCCAGTGCAATTTTCCATCCACCCAGCTCTCCCTCCCCCGTACATGTGAAGGAAAATCCGGAACAATACACGTCTAACGAAGCTCTGGCAACCTGGGGAAGAAACTAAAATTAGTATCAATCAAAACAAAAAGTGTACAAAGTGTGCCTAACCAGTGTACCTAGCTAACCAAAAGGGGACAGGGGTAGAAAGAGACAGGCAATGCAATCAGTGGGAAAGAAGAATGGTCGTGAGAGGGAAAGGTGGGGGAAAGGCCAACACTCACGATTGAATTAGTTTTCTTTTTTTCCAGGTGTAGCGGTGAGGATGAAGGGAGAGATTAGCACGGTTCGGTCTTCGCTATGGGCTGCTAGTTGTGGTGTGGGCTGATCCTCTGTAGCTGTAGATCCCACGGTGGCTTGTGGTTTGAGGTTTTCACAAGACAAAACCGCCACGATTTAATACTAGTTCGGCTTATAAAGACTTTCCCAATGGACACTGTACATATGGCAAGAACAGTCAGATGATTGTGTAATCATTTAAATGATCTTTAGGACACAGTATAGAATAATTCGGGTGTTCACATTACCATTTTGCATAGTACGCAATATTATCTTCGCATTTTTCAGTACCCCATTTTCGATATATCGCCAAGTCATTCGGTCATGACATCACCATACGCAAATACATAACCCCCACATAATAAATAAAAACCTTAAAACTAAAGTTGCGTGGCCACTGGGAAATATCTTTTAGCATTTACGTTAATTATTATAACGCTCAAGACTGAACATTTGAAGGGGCATTACCAAAACCGTCTTATTTCGTGGCACGGTCTTCACCTCCCTACCTGCAAAGAAGAGAAAGCAAATATTAGATCATTAAATAGACTATAAACACTTAATTTAACCCCTTACAGTACCAGTGATGTCCTTCTCAATATATTCTGGCAACTATTAAGTGACTAGCAGGGTGGGTTTAGGAAGGGAAGAGGATGTGTAGATCAGATGAATTGTGTTTGAGAAAAATCTGGAGAAGGGACAAAAGATGTATGCTGCCTTTATGAACTTTGAGAGGGCCTATGACAAGAGTTGATAGAAGGTATGTGGAAAGTACCGAGATTATACGGAGTTGATGGCAAGTTGCTGAAAGCAGTGAAGAGCATGTAGGAGGGTGCAAAGGCGTCCGTATGTGTGGAGAATGAGGAGAGAGTTCTTGGATCTGAATGTTGGGTTAAAGCAAGGGTGTGTGATGTCCCCATAGTTGTTCAATATATATTTGGATGAGTCATGAAAAAAATACAAGGAAGAGCAGTGGATGTTGGTGTTCCGCTGATAAGGAAGGGAAACAAGTGGAAGTTGCCTGTACTGTGGTTTGCTGAAGATACAGTTCTGATGAGCAATAATGAATGGGAGTTACAGGGTCTGTTAAATATGTTTTGGAACTGTTTGAAAAACTGAATCTGAAAGTAAATGCGGGGAAGAGCAAAGTTATGGTCTTTGAAAGGGGTGCAGCCACAGAGTATGAGGCGAGGTTGAACAGTCAGGCTATGGAGAGTGTCATATTAAGTATTTAGGCAGTGTGTTGAGTAAAGATGAGTATAGATGGAGAAGTGTGTGGGAGAAGGTGCAACATGGTTGTAGGAATGCTGAAATCAGTAACAAGAAATAGGGTGGTCAGCATAGAAGTAAAGACGTCCTTGCACGACAGTGTGGTAATCCCTACATTGACTTACGGAAGCGAAGCATGGACGTTGGTTAAGAGACTCAAACCAAGAGCGAGAGGGGTGAAAATGAGTTACTTGATTAGTGAGTGTGGAGTTACATGGAGGGATACACAGACTAATGAGGAAGTACGAGAGAGGTGTGGAGTGGATGTAGAAGTGCTGGAAAGTGTGAAAAGGAACACCTTGAGATGGTTCGGCCATGCAGAATGCATGGGCAACGAGAGAACTAAGAGTGTACGAGAGCGAGGTGGAAGGACAGAAGAGTGATAGATAGACTGAGTAAGAAGTGGAAGGATGGAGTAAAGAAGCATATGAGCGAAGGCGGTGCTGGATGGGAGGAGGGGCGTCAACTGACTGGATACAGTGGTAGCCTACATGGGAGTTTCGTTCGTGGCCACGCCTTCGGGGATCACGGCGTCCGGCAATAGATATAGAACTATTAGACTATTTTGTTCAGCTTAGGAATAACTACCGGTACCTAGTAAAAGACTACAGACTATCTCAATCCTTTTAGCTACCATATATACTTCCTAAGCTTTATAAAATCGTCTAAGTGTTGCCGAAATAAAATAAGACTTGACTAGTACAGAGCGGGTTAACATAATACAAAGCAGGTTTCCCACTTCATGTTAATATATTTGCTTTTATTCAGCTCAGTAAGGACCTTTTGACACTCAAATCGATCCTAAGGAAAGTAAAACTATCAAGAGACCCTAAGTAAAGTACTGTACAGGCTAAATCAAAGTAACATTCTTACATGGTGACACACAAAAGCAGTGTTCAAAGTAGACTAAAAAAAACACGGAAATGCCTGTTTCTCTTTCCATCTGTTTTATCCATTCGGCCCCATTCAGCCAACTGTTTTAAGAAGTTTATCCCCATCCAGGTGTCTATTTCTTCCTGGCGAACGATAGCGAGCCAGCATATTTTATTAAAGGTTTATGACAGCAGGCTAAATTTGTAAAAAAATTTATAGTAAAATTTCTCCGGCAAAGTCGGATTTCTCCATACAATGCTGGCTCGCTATCGCTCCCATGGAAGAAAAAGACACCTGGATGGGGATAAACTAAAAACAGTTGGGTGAATGGGGTCAAATGGATACAACCCAAAGAAAGGAGAAAAAAAGCAGGTCACCCCCCTTAAACTGATTTACATAAATATTGACACCCCAACATTCTCACAGGCTAATCAAACTGCAAAGGACACCATAGTAATGTCATAAAACTACCTCCTGGTGCCAGTTAACACTATCTGGTGCAACGTCTTGTGGGTTATTATAGTATTCTGTTAAATTATTATGGAGAGTTTTTAATTATTTTAGTCATTTTCGAACAATGTGTTTAGTTTACACCTAGACTAAAAAAAACGTCCCCCAGACCCCCTTAAAGCTAAATATGTACGTTTTTCGGTAGAAAAATGTCCCGGCCAAAGGCCGATTTCTCCCAAATTGCAGGCTCGCTTTCGCTCGCCCAGGAAAAAATCGACACCTTATTGGGTTGAAGTATCTAATAAACGCCAAACTAATGATTTGAAAAGTCTTAAAATCTCCAAGCTAATGGAGTAAAACTGGGAGGAACCAAATTGGCCCGCCTTGCACCAAATAGGGTTAAACATAAAACCACTAACACACTGGCGTTTAAGGGGAGGTGGATGGACTGTTGAGGTTAAGGGGTCGTTTAAGGGGAGGTGGATGGACTGTTGAGGTTAAGGGGTCGTTTAAGGGGAGGTGGATGGACTGTTGAGGTTAAGGGGTCGTTTAAGGGGAGGTGGATGGACTGTTGAGGTTAAGGGGAGAGGGGTCGTTTAAGGGGAGGTGGATGGACTGTTGAGGTTAAGGGGAGAGGGGTCGTTTAAGGGGAGGTGGATGGACTGTTGAGGTTAAGGGGTGGTTTAAGGGGAGGTGGATGGACTGTTGAGGTTAAGGGGAGAGGGGTCGTTTAAGGGGAGGTGGATGGACTGTTGAGGTTAAGGGGTCGTTTAAGGGGAGGTGGATGGACTGTTGAGGTTAAGGGGTCGTTTAAGGGGAGGTGGATGGACTGTTGAGGTTAAGGGGAGAGGGGTCGTTTAAGGGGAGGTGGATGGACTGTTGAGGTTAAGGGGTCGTTTAAGGGGAGGTGGATGGACTGTTGAGGTTAAGGGGTCGTTTAAGGGGAGGTGGATGGACTGTTGAGGTTAAGGGTGCTTTTAAGGGGAGGTGGATGGACTGTTGAGGTTAAGGGTCGTTTAAGGGGAGGTGGATGGACTGTTGAGGTTAAGGGGAGAGGGGTCGTTTAAGGGGAGGTGGATGGACTGTTGAGGTTAAGGGGTCGTTTAAGGGGAGGTGGATGGACTGTTGAGGTTAAGGGGAGGTCGTTTAAGGGAGGTGGATGGACTGTTGAGGTTAAGGGGAGAGGGGGCGTTTAAGGGGAGGTGGATGGACTGTTGAGGTTAAGGGGTCGTTTAAGGGGAGGTGGATGGACTGTTTAGGTTAAGGGGAGAGGGGGTGGTTTAGGGGGGGGGGATGGACTGTTGAGGTTAAGGGGAGAGGGGTCGTTTAAGGGGAGGTGGATGGACTGTTGAGGTTAAGGGGAGAGGGGTCGTTTAAGGGGAGGTGGATGGACTGTTGAGGTTAAGGGGCCTTTTAAGGGGAGGTGGATGGACTGTTGAGGTTAAGGGGAGAGGGGTCGTTTAAGGGGAGGTGGATGGACTGTTGAGGTTAAGGGGTCATTTAAGGGGAGGTGGATGGACTGTTCAGGTTAAGGGGAGAGGAGTCGTTTAAGGGGAGGTGGATGGACTGTTGAGGTTAAGGGGAGAGGGGTCGTGAAGGGGAGGTGGATGGACTGTTGAGGTTAAGGGGAGAGGGGTCGTTTAAGGGGAGGTGGATGGACTGTTGAGGTTAAGGGGAGAGGGGTCGTTTAAGGGGAGGTGGATGGACTGTTGAGGTTAAGGGGAGAGGGGTCGTTTAAGGGGAGGTGGATGGACTGTTGAGGTTAAGGGGAGAGGGGTCGTTTAAGGGGAGGTGGATGGACTGTTGAGGTTAAGGGGAGAGGGGTCGTTTAAGGGGAGGTGGATGGACTGTTGAGGTTAAGGGGAGAGGGGTCGTTTAAGGGGAGGTGGATGGACCGTTGAGGTTAAGGGGAGAGGGGTCGTTTAAGGGGAGGTGGATGGACTGTTGAGGTTAAGGGGAGAGGGGTCGTTTAAGGGGAGGTGGATGGACTGTTGAGGTTAAGGGGAGAGGGGTCGTTTAAGGGGAGGTGGATGGACTGTTTAGGTTAAGGGGAGAGGGGTCGTTTAAGGGGAGGTGGATGGACTGTTGAGGTTAAGGGGAGAGGGGTCGTTTAAGGGGAGGTGGATGGACTGTTGAGGTTAAGGGGAGAGGGGTCGTTTAAGGGGAGGTGGATGGACTGTTGAGGTTAAGGGGAGAGGGGTCGTTTAAGGGGAGGTGGATGGCCTGTTGAGGTTAAGGGGAGAGGGGTCGTTTAAGGGGAGGTGGATGGACCGTGGAGGTTAAGGGGAGAGGGGTCGTTTAAGGGGAGGTGGATGGACTGTTGAGGTTAAGGGGAGAGGGGTCGTTTAAGGGGAGGTGGATGGACTGTTGAGGTTAAGGGGAGAGGGGTCGTTTAAGGGGAGGTGGATGGACCGTTGAGGTTAAGGGGAGGTGGATGGACTGTTGAGGTTAAGGGGAGGTGGATGGACTGTTGAGGTTAAGGGGAGAGGGGTCGTTTAAGGGGAGGTGGATGGACGGTTGAGGTTAAGGGGAGAGGGGTCGTTTAAGGGGAGGTGGATGGACTGTTGAGGTTAAGGGGAGAGGGGTCGTTTAAGGGGAGGTGGATGGACTGGTGAGGTTAAGGGGAGAGTGGTGTTTAAGGGGAGGTGGATGGACTGTTGAGGTTAAGGGGAGAGGGGTCGTTTAAGGGGAGGTGGATGGACCGTTGAGGTTAAGGGGAGAGGGGTCGTTTAAGGGGAGGTGGATGGACTGTTGAGGTTAAGGGGAGAGGGGTCGTTTAAGGGGAGGTGGATGGACTGTTGAGGTTAAGGGGAGAGGGGTCTTTTAAGGGGAGGTGGATGGACTGTTGAGGTTAAGGGGAGAGGGGTCGTTTAAGGGGAGGTGGATGGACTGTTGAGGTTAAGGGGAGAGGGGTCGTTTAAGGGGAGGTGGATGGACTGTTGAGGTTAAGGGGAGAGGGGTCGTTTAAGGGGAGGTGGATGGACTGTTGAGGTTAAGGGGAGAGGGGTCGTTTAAGGGGAGGTGGATGGACTGTTGAGGTTAAGGGGAGAGGGGTCGTTTAAGGGGAGGTGGATGGACTGTTGAGGTTAAGGGGAGAGGGGTCGTTTAAGGGGAGGTGGATGGACTGTTGAGGTTAAGGGGAGAGGGGTCGTTTAAGGGGAGGTGGATGGACTGTTGAGGTTAAGGGGAGAGGGGTCGTTTAAGGGGAGGTGGATGGACTGTTGAGGTTAAGGGGAGGTGGATGGACTGTTGAGGTTAAGGGGAGAGGGGTCGTTTAAGGGGAGGTGGATGGACTGTTGAGGTTAAGGGGAGAGGGGTCGTTTAAGGGGAGGTGGATGGACTGTTGAGGTTAAGGGGAGAGGGGTCGTTTAAGGGGAGGTGGATGGACTGTTGAGGTTAAGGGGAGAGGGGTCGTTTAAGGGGAGGTGGATGGACTGTTGAGGTTAAGGGGAGAGGGGTCGTTTAAGGGGAGGTGGATGGACTGTTGAGGTTAAGGGGAGGTGGATGGACTGTTGAGGTTAAGGGGAGAGGGGTCGTTTAAGGGGAGGTGGATGGACTGTTGAGGTTAAGGGGAGAGGGGTCGTTTAAGGGGAGGGGGATGGACTGTTGAGGTTAAGGGGAGAGGGGTCGTTTAAGGGGAGGTGGATGGACTGTTGAGGTTAAGGGGAGAGGGGTCGTTTAAGGGGAGGTGGATGGACTGTTGAGGTTACGGGGTGATGGGTCGTTTAAGGGGAGGTGGATGGACTGTTGAGGTTAAGGGGAGATGGGTCGTTAAGGGGAGGTGGATGGACTGTTGAGGTTAAGGGGAGAGGGGTCGTTTAAGGGGCGGTGGATGGACTGTTGAGGTTAAGGGGAGGGGTCGTTTTAAGGGGAGGTGGATGGACTGTTGAGGTTAAGGGGAGAGGGGTCGTTTAAGGGGAGGTGGATGGACTGTTGAGGTTCCGGGGAGAGGCGGTCGTTTAAGGGGCGGTGGATGGATTGTTGAGGTGAGGGGGAGAGGGGTGGTTTAAGGGGAGGTGGATGGACTGTTGAGGTTAAGGGGAGAGGGGTGGATTAAGGGAGGTGGATGGACCGTTGAGGTTAAGGGGAGAGGGGGTCGTTTAAGGGGAGGTGGATGGACTGTTTAGGTTAAGGGGAGAGGGGTCGTTAAGGGGAGGTGGAT